>JAQZBX010032136.1:0-25996 GCA_029593785.1 Cabassous unicinctus | reverse complement strand
GGTCAATATATTTTTTTAAAGGATATAGAATAAGGGAAACTAAGTGTCAAAAAGGAACCTTACAACACGCAAAAAATAAAACCCTAAAGTAGAAAGACAAGCTAACCAACTGAATAAGCCCATCAAGATAAACAGATCCCTGGACACCAACATAAATTTCCAAGCCATACTAAGAAACAAGAAGACATGACCCAGTCTAAAGAAAAAACTGAAAAATAGCAGGAGAGCAGAACATGGAGCAACTAATCAAGGGTGTCCAAACAAATGTCATGAATCAATTTAAAGAAGTGAAGGAAGAGATAAAGGTTATTAAGAAGACACTATAGGAAAATACTGAAGAAATCATGAACATGCATAAAAAGATAATTGTTCTGATATTGATGAATGGCACAATGCAAGAAATAAAAAAAAAATATGCTCGAAGAACATAACAGCAGATTTGAACAGGCATAGGAAAGACTCAGTGATGTCAAAGACAGTATATCTGAAATCAGGCATACACTAGAAGAGATAGATAAAAAGATAGAAAAAAATCCAGTGTGGATTCAGGGCTTTGAATGACAAAAGAAAATCCACAAACATACACATTGTAGACATCCCGGAGGGAGAAGACAGAGTAAAGGGGCAGAAGGAGTGTTGAGGGAAGTAATGTCAGAAAATTTCCCACCTTTTCTGAGAGGCATGTGTGTACATGTCCAGGAAGTGAAGCACACCAGAAACAGTATAATTTCTTATAGACCTATCCCAAGACATATTCCTATCTAATTGTCCAATGCTCAGGACAAAGGGAGACTACTGAAGGCAGAAAAAGAAAAGAGATTCATGACATACAAGGGAAGCTCAATAAGATTAAATGTTGATTTCTCATCTGGAACTATGGAGGCTAGAAGGCAGTGGTATGGCATAGATACAGTGCTAAAAGAACAAAAAATCTGTCAGTCAAGAATTCTGTATCAAGAAAATTTGGCATTCCAAAATAAGGGAGAGTTCAAAATATTCACAGAAAAACAGAAATTAAGAGAGTTTGTCAGCAAGAAATTTGCCCTTCAGGAAATACTAAGGGGAGTTCTGCAAGCTCAAAGGAAAAAAATGAGAGTGAGGCTTGGAGGAGAGTATATATAGGAATGAAGATTATTTGTAAGAATAACTATAATGATAAAAAAAGAAAGAAAAACAACAATTGAAATATATAAACCTAAAGAAAATATGGCTAATGTAAGTAATGCCTTGAAAACAATAACTTTGAATGTTTATGGATTAAACACTCCAATTAAGAGACACAGATTGGCAGAAAGGATAAGGAAATATGACCCATCTATATGCTGTCTACAAGAAATTCATCTTAGACCCAGGGACACAAGGAGGTTGTAAGTGAATAGTTGGAAAATGATTTTACATGAAAACAATAACCAAAAAAAGAGCAGGAGTAGCTACAGTAATATCAGACAAATAGACTTTAAATGCAAAACCATTGTAAGAGAAAAGGAAGGACACTATATATTAATAAAAGGGGTAATCTATCAAAAAAGAACAGTCATAAACATTTGTGCACCTAACCAGGGTGGTTCAAAATACATGAGGCAAATATTGGAACTCCTAAGAGGAGAAACAGATGCCTCTACAATTATAGAGGGGGGCTTTAATACACCATTATCACCATTAGACAGAACATGTCAACAGAGTATCAATAAAGAAACTGAGACCTTGAATAATATATTAGAGAATCTAGACTTAATAGACATATACAGAATATTACACCCAAATACATTGGGATATACATTCTTCTCAAGCACACATGGATCATTTTCCAGGATAGACTGCATGATAAGCCACAAAACCAGACTCAACAAATGCAGAAAGATTGAAATTATATAAAGTAATTTCTCTGACCACAATGGAATGAAGCTGGCAATTAGTAAGGAGCAGAGAACCAGATTAGGCACAAAGATATGGAAGCTAAACAACACACTGTTAGACAATCAGTGGGTCAAAAAAGAAATTGCAAAGAAATCAATAACTACCTTGAAAGTAATTAATAACACAGTGTATCATAACCTATGGGAAGCAACAAAGGCAGGGCTGAGAGGGAAATTTATATCCATAAATGCTTATATTTAAAAATAATTTTCCCATTTTCCATCCATAATTTTTTTCCAGCTTCATTCTGCTATGATTATAAAATGTATTTTGTATAACTGCAAACTTTTTAAATTTATTGAGACTTGTCTTGTGGTCCAGCATATGGTCAATCTTGGAGAAGGATCCATGTGCAGTTGAAAAGAAAGTATATCCTGCTGTTTTGGGGTGCAATACTCTATAGATGTGTGTTAGGTCTGCTTCATTTTTCATATTATTCAAGTTCTTTGTTTCTTTATTTATCATCTGTACAGATGTTTTATCCAATACAGAGAGCGGTGTGTTGAAGTCTCCAGCCATTATTGTAGAGACATCTATTTCTCCCTTCAGCTTTCTCAGTGTGTGCCTCATGTATCTTGAGGCACTCAGGTTAGGTGCATAAATATTTAGTATAGTTATTCTTCATGGTGAATTGCCTCTTTTATTAATATATAATGACCTTCTTCATCCCTTGTTTTGCATTTGAAATCTATTTTTCCCCCATATTAGTATTGATACTCCAGTTCCTTTTTGGATATTATTTGCATGGACTATTTTTTCCAATCTTTCCCTTTTAACCTGGTTATGGCCTTACATCTGAGGTAAGTCTCTTGTAGACAAAATACTTTTATCCATTCTATCAGTATATGTCTTTTGATTGGGGAGTTCTTTCCATTAACATTCAATGTCATTATTGTAAGGGCATTACTTAGTTCATCCATTTTGTCCTTCAGCTGTCTGTACAGCTATCATTGCATTGTTTGTATTCTTATCCTTTAGTTTCCCATTCCTAAAAATCTTAATTTCTAAATTCTTCTCTAAATTTCTCACCCTTGTTTTTTCCTTTCAGGTTGCAGCAATCACTTTAATAGTTATTGTAATTCTGATCTTTTGTTAATGTATTCTATTAGTTTTTGTCTGAGAAGACTTTGAACTCACCCACTTTGTTGATGGACAGTTTTGCCAGATAAAGAATTCATGGCTGATATACTCCTTGAGATCAAATGCTCCTCTCAATTAGAGGTAGATTGGGCATCACCATCCCAGAATCCTCAGGATTGGGGGATGAACTGTGGACTAAAGTAGACTTACTGGTATTCTACTATAGACTTACTGTGATTCTAGCAATGGAAGAAATTATATCATTCGTGTGTAGGCAGTGACCACTAGAGTTTCTGAAGGCATGGAGAGGGAAATACAGGTGAAATAAAAGGGAATTTTTGTGACTTGAGAATTTTCCTGAATGATATTACAATGACAGATACAGGCCGTTGCGTATCTTGCCATAATGTACAAAATTGTGTGGGAGAGAGTGTAAACTACAATGTATACTATAATCCATGCTTAGTGGCAATGCTCATCAATTGTAATGAATGTACCACACAAATGAAAGATGTTGTTAATGTGGGAAAATGTGGGAGGTGTAAGAAGCAGAGCATAAGGGAATCCCCTATATTTTTATGCAGCATTTATATAATCTAAATACCTTTTTATAAAAATAAAAATATATATTTAAAAAAAGAATTTTTGCTGGCAATTTTTCTCTTTCAGTGCCTTAAACACATTATATCACTTACTTTTCACATCCATGGTTTCAGATGAGAGGTTGGAACTTAATTTTATTGAGTTTCTCTTTTATGTAATGCTTTGCTTTTCTCTTGCTGTTTTCAGAGTCTTCTCTACTGTTGTCATATTTGTCATTCTGAATAGTAGGTGTTTTGGGGTACATCTATTTGGATTTATTCTATTTGGAGTGTGTGGTACTTCTTGGATATTGATATTTATAAGGGTGAGGAAGTTTTCATCATTATTTCCTCAAAGATTCTTCTGCCCCTTTTCCATTCTCTTCTCCTTCTGTCACACTGATAACGTGAATGTTTGTGGTTTTGCATTGTCATTCAATTCCCTGAAACTCTGTTCCACTTTTTTCCATTCTCTTCTCTGTCTATTCTTCTGTCTTTTCCAATCTAGCTGTTCTGTTACCAAAATTACTAATTCTGTCTTTAAGCAATACAAATCTGCTCTTGTGTGCCTCTAATGTATTTGTAGTCTCATCCATTGTGCCTTTCATTCCCATAATGTCATTACTTTTCTTTGCAGGATTTCCATTTGTTCTTTATGCTCAACCAGTGTCTTCTTAATATCCTTTATTTCTTCAGTCATATTTTCTTTAAATTCTTTGAAGTGATTTAGGAGAGTGTGATTATCACTGATTAATTGTCTTAAGTCCTGTATCTCTTCAGAACATTTGGTTTTACTATCTTATACTGTATAAGACAGTAAAACTCATGTAAATCATGAATACAGGTGATATTGCATATATAAGACTGTTTCTAAAAAATATAAATACAAACATGCTAAAGAGAAGGAAAAAGAATAGCAGCTATATACAGCAGGCAAGGCATAGAAAGATTGAGAGGTGATGAGTTTTGTTTGTTTTGTTTTTTGTTTATTATTATTATTATTATTATTGGAATAATGAAAGTCCTTTGGGAATGATTAGGGTAATGAATGCACAAAAATGTGATGACACTGCATACCATAGTTTTACTCTTTGGATGGATTTGTGCTTTAATAATATGTATCAATAAAACTGAAAAAAATGAAAAAAGAAGAAGAGCTGAAATCAGAGACCTAGCTGTACAACTGGAGGAATTTGAAAAAGAACAACAAACTAATCCAAAAGCAAGAATAAAGAAGGAAATATCAAAGATTAGAGCAGGCTACATGAAATTGAAATTAATAAAACACTAGAAAAATTAACAAAATCAAAAGTTGGTTCTTTCTGAAGATTAATAAAATTAAAAAACACTGAGCTAGACTAGCAAAGAAAAAATCAGAGAATTTGCAAATACATAAGTAAGGAAAGGAATATCACCACTGTTCCCTTAGAAATAAAGAGTATGATGATACTTTAAAAAATTGTATGCCAAAACTATGGATAACTTAGATGAAGTGGACAAATTTCTAGAAACACACAAGCAGCCTACATTGATGAAAGAAATAATTGATGAACTCAACAAACCAATCACAAGTAATGAAATTAAATTTGTCATCAACAACCTCCCAACTAAGAGGGTTCAAGAACCAGATGACTTCACAGATGAATTCTAACAATCACTCTGGAAAGAACTAATACAAATCCTGCTTAAACTCTTCCAAAAAATAGAAGTGAAGGGAACATTGCCTAACTCATTCTATGATTCCAAAGTCATCCCAACGAAAGCCACATAAAGACACCACAAGAAAGGAAAACTACAGTCCAATCTCTCTAATGAACCTTGATACTAAAATCCTCACACAAAAAGGGAACCTGCTAATCATAGCCAACACATCAAATGAACTACAGACAATACTCAAGTGGTTTTCATCTCTTATATGCAAGGATGGTTCAACGTAAGAAAATCAATCAATGTAATGCACCACATTGACAGATAGAAAGAAAGAAATCACATGACCATATTTATTGATGAGAAAAATTATTGACAAAATAGAGCATTCTTTCTTGATAAAAACACTTCAAAAGATAGGAATAGAAGAAAACTTCCTTAACATGATACAGTGTATATATGAAAAAACCCACAGCTAACATCATATTCAACAGTGAAACGATAAAGGCTTTCCCTCTAAGAACCAGAACAAGACAAGCATGCCCACACTGAGGGCTTTTATTTAATATTGTGTTATAAGTATTCGCTTGAGCACTTAGGCAAGAAAATGAAATAAAAGACTTCGAAATTGGAAAGGAAGTAGTAAAATTTCACTATATGCAAATGACATGATATTATACACAGTCAAGATAACTCTACAACAAAGTTTTAAAGCTGATAAATAAGTTTAGAAAAAATTGCATGGTATAAGCTAAGCACAAAAAAAGTCAGAAGGTACAGTTTGGGGCAAGATGGCATCAGTTTAAGAGGGCACTCACTAACTCACTCTCAGAGGATGGCTGATTAGGGACAGGATCCTGGCTGAGGGGTCTATGCTGGGGGCAAACAGAATAAGAACCTTGGGGACATGGATCTGGAGGGAGCTGGATGGTGAGGTGAATTGCTCAGGAGATTCATGAGTTTTCCCCCTGCCTGTGGTAGCTGACAAAGACGGCTGAGCCCCACCCTCAGGGAAAAAGGCTTGTTTGAGCCATGACTCACACCAGCAACCTGGTGAGAGGGAGTGTTCTTCGAGAGTGGGAGGGCTCGGGTGGAGGGTTGAGAGGGGTTTCCTTTCTGTTGATTTGGCTACCTGGAACCCTTTGCATCTTTGGGGAACAAAAGAGCTGCCTTGAAGCAGCACCAGACTGAGGGGAATGGTGAATCTGCTGAAGAAGGTTGATTTACCAGCTACCCAGGGATACACCCCAACTCCTTCTGGCAACCTGGTGAGAGGGAGCATTCTTTGAGAGTGGGAGGGTTCTGAGAGAAGGTGGAGAGGGGTTTCCTTTCTGTGGGTTTGGTTGCCTGTACCCCCTCATAGCTTTGGGGAACAAATAAGCCACCTTGAAGTGGCACCAGGTTGAGGGTAGAGGCGAATCTGCAGAGGGAGTCTGATTTAGCTAACAGCCCAGGGATACTGAAGCTTGACTCTGGAGGGGGCAGAGTCAGCCAATTTTATCGTTCTGCAGTGACAAGCATCAGAGCTTCAGCTCCCCTGAGGAGGCCAGAAAGTGGGAAGTGATTGATTAATTTCCATGACCTATTTAGGGTCTCCTCAGTGAAGGGGGTGGTCTAAAATAGGACTTCTTTTGGTTCCCTTATATTGCCAAATATAAAAAAGAGAGTCACTTTGAAAAATGAAAAGGAAAAAAAATTTTTACTTAGTTTAATTGCAAAAATCTGCCTCAAATCCTGCAGATAGAACCTTGCAGGGCAATGGATTGATGAAGACAAGCAGACTGAAATGTTCCACAAGGGCTCAAGACGGAACACTGTTCTTCCTTAGCGTTCTAAGGAATGCTCAGCAAAATACTCGCTAATCTCATTCAACAATATATCAAAAGAATTATACACCATGACCAAGTGGGCTTCATCTCAGGTATGCAAGGGTGGTTCAATATAAGAAAATCAAACAATGTAATACACCACATAAACAGATTGAAAGAAAAAAATCATTTGATCATTTCTATAGATGCAGAAAAAGCATTCGACAAAATACAGCATCCTTTCCTAATAAAAACACTGCAAAAGATAGGAATAGAAGGAAACTTTCTGAATATGATAAAAGGTATATATGAAAAACCCAAAGCTAACATCATCTTCAATGGTGAAATCCTAAAAGCCTTCCCTCTGAGATCGGGAACAAGAAAAGGATGCCTACTATCACCACTCCTATTTAACCTTTTCTTAGAAGTACTTGCTTGAGCACTGAGTCAAGAAAAAGATATACAAGGCATCCAAATTGAAAAAGAAGAAGGGAAAATTTCATTATTTGTGGATGACATGATCCTATACGTAGAAAGCCCTGAGAAATCTACAATAAACTTTCTGGAACTTATAAAGGAGTTCAGTAATGTCACAGGCTATAAGATCAATGCTCAAAAATCAGAAGAATTTCTGTACACCCATGATGAGCAATCTGAGGAGGAAATCAAGAAAAAAATAACATTTACAATGGTAACTAAAATAATCAAATACCTGGGAATAAATTTAAATAAAGATGCAAAAGACAAACAATCCATTTCAAAAATGGGCAAGTGACCTGAAAAGACACTTCCCCAAGGAAGAAATACAAATGGCTAAAAAGCACATGAAAAAATGCTCGACATCGCTAGCTATTAGGGAAATGCAAATCAAAACTACAATGAGATACCATCTTACACCCATTAGAATGGTGTTTATAAAAAAAACAGCAGACTATAAGTGTTGGAGAGGATGTGGAGGAATAATAACCCTCATCCACTGCTGGTGGGATTGTGGAATGGTCCAGCCACTGTGGAGGACAGTTTGGTGGTTACTCAGAAAACTAAAAATAGGTCTTCCATATGATCCAGCGATTCCACAGCTGGGTAAACACCCAGAAGAATTGAAAGCGAAGACACAAACAGATATATGCACTAATGTTCATAGTGGCATTGTTCACTATTGCCAGAAGTTGGAACCAACCCCAGTGCCCATCAACAGATGAATGGATAAACAAAATTTGGTACATACAATCAATGAAATAATACTCAGTTGTAAGAAGGAATAAAGTGCTAACACACAGAATAACATGGATGAATCTAGAAGACCTTATTTTGAGTGAAGCAAGCCAGGCATCGAAGGATGAACAGTACGTGACCTCACTGATTTGAATTGAGGAAAGTGAACAGTCTCCGAGAACCATTGTCTGAAAGATAGGTTAACAAGAGAGGGAAAGAGAATAGAAGGTTGTGAGCCATCACCCATACGGACATAATCTATGGTAGAGTGAAAGAGTATGGTTCCATATTGAAGAATAGGACAGGTGGGTATTAATATTACTGGGTTTGGTGGTGCAGGATTTACAGGTGTGTAGATTAGGAAGGGTGGGTTAGTATACCTGATATACCAAGGGGAGAGATGTGAGAGAGACCAGGTGAACACGGGATTTGTGGGTATGAGGTTGAAAGTGCAGAAGTGGGAATGCTCTTAAGGCAATACGACAAGATACTGTCACTGGTTTAGCGTGTTGGTTGGGGGGGCATTCACGTCAGGACACATCTGGAGTAGGCTTCTGGGGAGTGTGTGAGTGTTCATCCTGCCATAATGTGCTGTGTCGGGGAGTGGAGATCCACACAGATAGTGGGAAGGAGATTGAACCCCATCTTTGGAGGACCGATTCACCCAGAAACAGAGAGGACGGTGTCTCTTATGAGCAAGGGTGGATCCTAATCGGGGAGGACAATCAGTGTGTCAAGACCTCTTGTTACATGTAACTATGAATCTTGTCATCCAATGAGTCAAGAAAGGGGGTGTCATGTGCCTCAGGGAGATGGGGAGGAATGAACAGAATAGATCAAACAGGCGATATTTAGTGGTCAGGGGAAATGTTTTTCATTACCTTACAGTGATGGACACAGGACATGGTAAATATCATCAAAAATTATTAAACTATACCCTCTAAATTGTAAACTATATTGTAAACCATTGACAATGTTTAGTAGCTATGTTTCACTATCTGTATAACAGTTGTAATAATGCTACCATCCATATAAAAAAAGGTTTTAATATGGGGTGAGGAAAGGGGGAAGAGGTTGGGTATATGAGAGTCTCTACTAATCTGTGTGTGACATTGCTGTGACCTAAAACTTCTTTGAAAACTAAATGAAAATTTGGGAGACACTGGGGAGTGAGAGGGGAAGGTGCCACAATACTGACTGGACACCCGATAATGCAGTGATAAAAGGAAAAATGTTTAAAAAAATTTTTTTTTAAATTTTTTTCTTTTTTCCCATTTTTTTGAATATACCAATCCTATAATTTTATTTTATTTTTAATGTTTTTTTTTAAAAGTTTCCATGTATTATATCTCTCACATTCAAACTTATCATTATTATTTCACTTTCCTATTAATTGTATTTGGCTATTATATGGGCTTCATCTCTAAGGATGGCTTGGATCACAGAAGGGTTACAAGAGGGGCAGGAGAGGATCATTGGTGGGGGGTGTCTGGGATAGGGGTTTCATGGGAGGAAGTTCACCTGAATATATATAAAAGATATATAAAATTGTTCAAATGATCAAGGGGTGGGGCATGGTCACAGTGGGCGGAGAATCATGCAATAAATGAGAGAATACTGAATTCCCAGCCTGGAGACCTCTGCCACATTCTCCAAGGGGGTAGCAATAGTCCCCTAAGTGCAGGGGCAGTGTCTCGCAAAAGAGGATGTTCCACCAATGGGTTCTTGTTATTGATGACTGGCCTTATGAGACTTTGCTATTGTTATTGAAACTTAGCCTACTCTTATGGGGTGCTTAAGGGTTACCACCTGAAAGACTCCTTGTTTGTCAAATGTGGCCTCTCTCTAAGCAAAACTCAGCCTATTACTGCATGACCTTCCCCCACAGCATGGGACATGACTCCGAGGTATGAGCCTCCCTGGCAGCAAGGAATTAATACCAAGTGCCAATTGTCAATATGACTGGAAAAAGACCTTGAATAAAAGGGGGAAAAGGTAAAGACAAATGAGTTAATAGCTAAGAGACTTTAAAAAGAGTCAGGAGGTCATCTCAGAGGTAACGCTTAAGCACACTTCAGTAGGATCTCATAGAACACCAAAGTGGATATCACCCCAAATAGAGGGGCTCCTGAGGGCTCTGGAGACTTCAGGTCCTATATAAGGGGAGATAGCCCCAGAGATTGATGCTTTATCAGTGGGCTATACTTTGGAATCTGTGCTCCTGAGAGTGACAGACTTGAACTCAAATAAGTCCTCCCTGCACACAGTCCATCGGTCCCTTCTATTCAAAACCACCTGGAGATTGTAGGTGTACTTCCAGAGACTGGAACCTTTGGCTTGCCCATGTCCCAGCTGTGCCTGAAATCTTGGTGGAGCTGCAACTCTACTCTACAGCTCAATGGACTCACCTAAGACACCTGGCGAGGAGATGATGATGGACAACGGCCATCCCAGGGAATGAAGAGAGCCCACAGCTGCAGGCAGGATAATCCCATCCATCTTATCCATGGGATATGAGCCCCCTCTCACTTGGAGGTGGAGTGGGCATCACCATCCCAGACTACTCAGGATTAGGGAAAGAGCTATGGACTAGAGTGGCCTTACTGGTATTCTGTTGTAGACATATTGTGATTCAAGCAATGGAAGAAATTATAACATTGATGTGGAGCCAGTGGCCACTGGATGCTTTTGCGGCAGGGAGAGGGAAAAGCAGTTGTAATACAGGGGTTTTTTCGGGACTTGGGAATTATCCTGAAATAATAGGCCATTTTACATTAGCATATAACATGCAGAACTTTGTGGGAGAGAGTGTGGTCTACAATGTGAACTATGGTCCATGCTTAGTGGCAAAGCCCCAGGATGTGTATATCCATTGCAGGTGATGTGCCACACTAATGAAAGATGTTTATGTGGGCTGTTGTGGGAGGTGTGGGAGGTGGGGAAATGGGAATCCCTTTAATTTTTGTGTAACATTTATGTAATCTAAGCATCTTTTAAAATACTAAAAAAAAAAAATACAAAAAAAATATCAGTAGCATTTCTGTACACAAAGAATGAGCATTCTGGTGAAGAACTTAAGAAAAAAATTCCATTTATTATAGCAACTAAAAGAATCAAATATGTAGGAATAAACTTAACTAAAAATGTTAAGGACTTGTATCCAGGAAAGTATACAATTTTGTTAAAGGAAATCAAAATAGACATAAATAAATGGGAGCATAATCCCTGTTCATGGATTGGAAGACTAAACATGATTAAGATGCCTTTTCTACCCAAATTGATTTGCGGATTTAATGCCCTCCCCATCTCACCAAAACGATGCTGGAAGAATAGAAAGGATTTATAAAACAACTTCCAGGGAGTCAGGAGTGGTTCCCTATGTTAATTCTTGAGAGAGCAAGATCTGCCCTCCAAAAAGAAAAGAAAGTAACTCTTTATGATACATAGATATATTAGGTGTTCTGCTTCCATTGGAGGTAAGAAATAGGCACAGATGTCAAAAGTAACTGGTCCATTGACCCAGAACCCAGACTGCCTGGTTTCAAGTCTCTTGTAAATACCAAGTTGGCTCCCCAGATGCTCTAAAAGGCATTCAGGTGATTTTGCATTGTTTTCAGCATTATACATGCATGCATTTTAATATTTCTTATTTCTCTCCACAGCAGTCATGATAATTTGGGATACACAATAGATCACATCCTGGTCAGAGGATGCCCAGGGAGGGGAGCTTGTAGCCTTGGCCTCATGACTAATAGGCCAAGTAGAACTGGCCTTTCTCTTGGCTCCTCAAGGATGTCAGATTTTAACTAGGTTCCCCACTGCCTGTGTCACTTGTTTTGTGGGTGTGGAAAGGGGAACACAGGCACTGGGAAAGAAGGGCCAGGTGATGGGCCTTTCAGGAGAAGGGTTGGGCAGGTACCTTCCTCTGACCATCTGGGAACTCAAGGGAATATCAGCCTGATGAAGATTGGAGACATCATCAATGTGTGTGTGGAGTGAGGCAGTTGAATCCCTGATGATGAGGTCAGGGACACACGGGAGCTGGACACTGAAGGCTGGGGGGTTTGCTGCTACTGCTAGACTCAGGGATGCTTCCCTGGTAGCTGGAAGGAAGGGCAACTCACATGGTCTCTCCACAAGGGACCCAATCTAAACTCTACTCCTCCCACTGCCCTAAATGTGCTGGGCACCCTACTAAGTGTTCCCTTACTCGACAGAAGTCATGGGCTCTAGTCATCAGAGAGATCACTCAGCATCACAAATTTTAATTAAGGGAAACCAAGTCTAAGAACGATGGGGACTTGATCTTGCACAGAGCTGTTCAGGAGCGGAGTGGGAACCTTAACACTAACCTATCCACCTCTTAAGCACTTTCTTAGCCTAAAATGACACTGAGCCTCAAGGTAGCCACACATTCCCACCCCTGATTGGGAACTTATCTGGGTGTTTTTTGGCCTGGAGTGTTTTGTGGCTAATAGGGAATGGACTCCATCTAAAAAGACAGGTGGTAGATACAAGGCAGATGGCTGCTGTGAGGTGAACTGAAACACCTCAGTGCTGTCTCCCAGATTCTCAACAGAAGGTGGAGGCCAGGAGTCCCAGGAGCCTCCAGACCACAAGTGTGATGGTGACCAGAAGCCCTGGTTGCAGGCCAAAGGAACCCTGGCCAAAAGAAGTTTTCTCCATGCTGTTGCCCACTTTCTGCCCTGCTCTTAACTCTCAGTCTTCCTGAGCTGCTTCAAGGCACCAAACCAAGACTGAAATTGTTTGTCAAGCACCACTACTCATAGGTACACCCTGAATGCAGAAGCTGGATTTGCAAAAGTACCTGGTATTCCTGTGGCCAGAGGAAAGAAGTTGGAAAGGAGCCTGGTGGACCTGCTTGGTGGGATGGGCTTCTTACAGTGTTGGGGTCTTTACAGGGGCTACATACTTCCCCTGCACTCTCAGCCAAGACTAACCTATTCTTAGAAAAGGAGTCAAGAAGCTACTTCTCAAGGAAAAGGTCCCTGATGCCACCTACTACCATACCTCAGTATGGCAGGTCTACCTCACCTCTTCGAATCAAACTCTCCCTTTTAAAAAGCTGAAGGCAGATAATTCTGCCCAGGTGAGTCTCTAACTTTCACACCCCCACCAACCCACAACCCACCACTGCAGTGATGCCCACAGATCCTCATCTTCCTCCTTTTTTCATAAATGACCATCCTCTCCTGGAAGAAAGACAGCCCAGGTCCATCAGAGTAGGGCCCCCAGGCCATTGCCAGGTCCTTTCACACCTTCCCATGCTGCACTACTCTGAGTGCCTACTAGGGGGCAGGCCATTACTCCCAGGATTTGGAACTAACCAGATTTTGGTCACCAGAGGAGAGGTAGTTTGGCAGAGGATAAGGTACCATTCAACCCTCTTTGATGACAGATGGAAAGACTCTGGGATCAGGGGTGAAGGGACTGATCTCTCTGGTGATGCCCAGACATGGAGTAGGCAAACTTCATTCTCCCACTAAGGCCACACCTGATGGAGAAGCCATGCTCATATCATCCAGAGCCTTAAGCTGTTGTACAGTCAAAAGTGAAAGCATTTGCTTACTTGTCTGTAAGGCAGACATGACACCCTTAGATCCCATGGGTACTGTGAAGCCCATATTGACCAGGTGTGCCCAATGCTGAGAGTTCAAGGCTCTGGAATGGACTCTTTCACTCAAGCCTCTGGGTCCCAACTCCAACCTGCCCTAGGTCCCAGGCACATGCACATCCAGATGATCCTAGAGAGATGAGTCCAGCATGGCCAGTTTCCTGAGGAACATCCCCAGGTAGGGAAAAGTGCCCTGGATGACATGTGACATCATGTAGGGGGTTGCACTTAGGTGCCCACTAAAATTTCCTGCCAGGAAAACTTCTCAGCCTCAGAATCCTACCCCCCACGTGAACCTCCCACTGTGAGCATCTGGGACTCTTCACTATCACCTCTGGTTACCTAGAAAATGGGACACCCTTGATGTTTTGGAGGCTAGCCCCACCAAGGCTTTCCCTGGCCTCAGGCACACACCCTCTCCTGCAGCAGCCTTCGCTTGGTTCTCTTTGGCTCCATTTCCCAGGTGGAACCCTTGAGGTCACCTCCTTCTAGGGTTGAGAATGAGGTTAGTGAGGCCAGCCTCCTCTCATCTCATTGCCCCTACTCCCTGACCCAGAGTTTAACTGCAGAATTGCTACTGCCACCAGCCATGAGCTCTTATTGGAGATGTGAATCCTAGCTCCAACACTTTCTGGTGTTTGAATTGGTCAAGCAGCCTGGCTCTCTGAGCCTGGTGGCTCATCTACAAAGTGCAAGTGAAAACTGCAGCCATGAGGACTCAGGGCTACATCCTCTTACCATGGTGTTCTCCCCAGCACCTTCACCTTCACAGAGCCATAGGAAAGCTCAACACTATTCCTGTTCTTATTTGAACTGCTTGACTCTCCACAAATAAGTCCCCAAATTTGTCATCACTCCATTTTCAGATGAGGAGACATAGGCCTAAGAGGGCAGTGACTTGCCCCTGCCCCACTGGGAGTTGGAGCAGTTGCTGGTTCCACACACTCAGAAGCATGCCCTGTGAAAGCTGAAGTCACCTTACCACCACCACTGCTAACTAGCGTTCAGTTAACCTATCCTCACAGTGTTTAGCCAGGACTCCAGCCAGATGAGCCCTGGAGGGAGAAGGAAGGGATATCTATGGAGGCCGAGTTGAGAAGTTCCTCCTCCTCCATCTTTCTGGAGTCTGTGCCCCCTAATCTCAGACCAAGACCATACCAAAGGCCTCCCCTACCCCAAGCAGACCCTTGGGAAATTCCTCCTGCAGAGAACTTTCTCTTATTCTAACAGGAAGGGGTCTCATGAAGTGTCAGCTCTGACTGGCCAGGTGGAACAGAGGCTGCTGGCAGAAGTTGGCACTAATATTTTGCTTCCTCTTTTCCTTTTTTTCCTGAGGCACCACAAATTCATTGGTCTCCCAAATAATTCTCATAACCATCTGGACATATGTCACTGTTGACAATGCCCCAGGAGGAGAATCTTCCCCATATGAAGGAGACCTGCTAAATCTACTGGTTCAAAATATCCCCCTGGAAAAGAACAGTTGTTTCACCACATCTTTTGACCAGGACCTATTGCACCACCCCCCACTTTCCTCAGCTGTGCATGGCCAACCAAATTCATGTTCCTCTTAGTCCAAACACGACCAAACTGAAAACTTTCAAAAAACTTTCACTGCGAAACCAGGAGCCACACAATCCACCCTGGCCACACTCCTGCCTCCACTTTACCTTGATCTGCAAGTCCCTGTTCAGTGAGATGGTCTTAATAGTTTGGAATTCAGAGGTGCTTCCCCTTTGGGGAAGAGAAGGAACAGAAACATTGGGGAATGGTGATGGAGGTGATGAGAGAAAATCTGGGTGATTTTGGACCCAAAGTATCCTAACTGCCTGAATAAGTAGTTGTGAAACTTGGTAACTCTGACCCCTACAAAGTTGCAGGATACTGAGGGGTGAGCTGTCAGGTGACAGTTCTGCGACTCCCATGCCATGGCACCTTTGAGCAGCTTGTTTTAACCAATTTTGGTTTCAATTGGTCAAAGTGTTGTGGGGGCTTGTAGGAAACACTTTGTAATCTCCCCTATGGCTC
Organism: Cabassous unicinctus; assembly: GCA_029593785.1. Lineage (NCBI taxonomy): Eukaryota > Metazoa > Chordata > Mammalia > Cingulata > Chlamyphoridae > Cabassous > Cabassous unicinctus. Next base: position 10,085 of record JAQZBX010032136.1, on the reverse strand, counting down.
AGGTCTGTACCTGGCAGGTAAGGCAATACACCTGTCTTCAGGCAGAACTGCTGCCCTCAGGTCACATGGAGGATGAAAGCCCCATCCCAGCCAGTTCTGTCTCCAGGATGCACTGCCTTTCAGAAGGGCCCAGTCTACTGAGCTGCAATACCCATCCTTGGTGAGGTACTGGGTCCAACTGGGGCTACTGTGGAAAGAGGCCAGGCCACCTAGAGAATTCATTCCGGGTCTGCAGTTGCTCTGAAGGGCATAGAGGATAGTATTGTATTAGCCAGCAAAAGGGGTGCTGATGCAAAATACCAGAAATTGGTTGGTCTTTACAAAGGGTATTTATTTGGGGTAGAAGTCCACAGTTACTGGGCCATAAAGTGTAAGTTTCTTCCCTCACCAAAGTCCATTGCCATGTGTTGGAGCAAGAGAGCTGCTGATGTTTGCCAGGGTTCAGGCTTCTTGGGTTCCTCTCTTCCTGGGGCTGCATTTCTTTCTGGGCTTAGCTCCTCTGTTTCCTCCACAAGGTCAGCTGTAGACTATAAGGCTCTCTATGCTTTGCTTCTCTCCACAAGGCCAGCTAAAGACTATCAGGCAAATGGCTTGTTTTCATCCTGGGGCCTTCTCCGTCCTCACGACCAAGCTCTCTTCCCTCCCGGGGTTCCAACTCAAGAGTCCAACATCGAAACTGTTCCCTTGGTCCTTTGCTTTGCCTTTTATTTTTGATTCCTGCCCCACCAAGACGTGGGGCTCAACGCACTACTGACATGGCCCAGGTACGCCCTAATCATAACTTAATCATGCCCAGATTAGCAGACCAGTTTACAAGCATGATCCAATATCTATTTTTGGAATTCATAATTATATCAAACTTCCAAATGGCTACAAGTATAGAAGGAAGAGAAATTCCTGAGGATTTGGCACTCCTGGGGAGAGAAAAAGGACTGAACCGAGATTGGGAGCTGAGCTCTCTCCTGGTCCAACATTACTTCCCCTCAGCTGGCCTCTCAACTTATGGATGAGGGTGATATACAGGGAGCCCCGAAGGACATTCTTTGTACCCAGCAGATGACACTCACAGGGAGGAGGATGTTAGCTCAACCGAGGGATGAAATGTAGGTAGATAGTGGGTGCTTCACACCTGAGACATGTCGGGTAAGGACAACACCACTAGACAGGGAGGGTCTGCTGTCTGTGGAGGAGCCTGGGCCATAGACTTCAATCCTGAGAGCTGGTAATAGAGTGAGATCCAGAACCCAGGGTGAGGATCCCTTTCTTGGACAGTGTACCCTGGCCACCTGATCCAGTTCTCTACCACCCTGACCCCATATGGTGCCTTCATGCTTTGATCCCCAAGGCAGGCTGTGATGATGCAGCTGGTCACATAGAAGAACTGAGTGACAGTGGTGCAGATGTAGGGTGCAAGGTGTTTCTTGCCCTCTTTTTGGTGCTGGAACCAAATTGAGCCCAGACAATGAAAGGGTACCACCTTCTTAAACAGCTCCTAGGGAGGATGGGAGTGTCATCTAGCCATGTACCACCCAGATGCATAACACAATCCCCAGATAAAGGAAAAGTGTTCTCAGCTGCAGCTCCAGAGGTTCAGTTTGTGGCTCGAGCCTAATGTTGGTCTCTGGCTTTTGTTCAATACCACTTGAGGGTGCCCTGCACTTGTGAGAAACAGAGCCAAATTTTGGCAGGGATGAGAGTGCTGTATCTTCCTTAAGTCCATCTTTACTCCTGCAAAGCACTGGAGTGGGCCTCACAAGATGAAGTAGCAGTTTGTGTCCCACTTGATAGCTCCTATGGTTCCTCTTTCTTGTTCAGATACCCATTCCCCCTCAGTGCTACAACCAAGGACTGAGTTTGGAAGCCTTCCCTCATTTCCTGTACCCATCAGTGTCTAATACATGTGGGAGCTCCTGGATGGACAAGCAATTGTCCCACATTGCACCTCTGAGAGCACCACACTGCCAACAGTCAGCCTTCATTTATTCTATCTTTATGGTTAGTGTCCTATGAGCTATTCTTGAGATAATGAATGGGAAGCCTTTGGAATTAGAATCTTGTCAAGATCATCAGTTTAGAAAATAGTGGCATTGTGACTTAGAGCCAGGTCATTGGACCCAGTTCAGTGCATGGTAAATTGGGGACCAAGGATATTAGATAAAAATCTTCCCATCTCCTTTTTGCCTTGTCAAACTGCTCAGCACATCCATCATGGTCATCTGTTCTGCCACCAGCTGTGAGGGAACACAAAGAAGTGTTTTCACCTCATTCAGCCCATTCTATGTGGTCTCAGTTGAGAAGCAGGAAGATTCTTGTGGTGGAGGGAAAGGTGGCACTGATTTCTGCTAATGAGCTGGCAGTGGAGGTGGCATCACACTACCTCCAGCTCTGGCACTGGTGCTACTAGTAGTGAAATATCTGGCTCCAGTTCTGGATTTGGCAGTGACACAACTTCTGGAGGTGACAGTGGAAGTTGCAAATGATTGGCCTCCAGCTCTGGAGATGCTGTTTCTTCTGGTGAAGTGTATGGTCCCAGATAAGAAGACAACAATGACTTAACATCTGGACGTGGTAATAGAGGTGGCATTGGAGCTTCTACCAGATCTGTAATTGATGTTACAGCTGGTGATGTCACAGGCTCCAGCTCCAGACCCACTGATGATGCAACCTCTGGAGGTAGCACTGGAGGAGGTTCCAAAGGGTCCTCTGGCTCTGGAGATGGCATGATATCTTCTACTCGTGATGGAAATCGCTCTGCAGGTGGCTCTGGAGTAGTCTGGAACTCTGGGTCTGACAATAGAGCAAGAAGAGAAGGAAGATGCAAGACAAGGACTGGCTTTCTAAGGACATTCCCATATACAGGAATGTTTGCACTGCCTGTACCAGCAGCCACAACCAAGCACACTGCCCAGAAGTCATCCCAGAATGCAAGCCTCCAGGACTTAATGTGATTTTAGCAATGGAAGAAATTATATCATTGATGTGGAGAGAGTGACTACTGGAGGTGCTGTAGTCAGGGAGAGGGGAGAAAGAGGTGCAATATGGAGGCATTTTCAGGACTTGGAATTGACCTGACATTGCAATAACAGATACAGGCCATTATATATCTTGTCATAACCTACATAATTGAGTGGGAGAGTGTGTAAACTACAATGTACACTATAATCCATGCTTAATATCAGTGCTCCAAAATGTGTTCATCAATTGCAATGAATTTACCGCACTAATGAAAGAATTTGTTAATGTGGGGAAAAATGGGAGGTATGGAGAGTGGGGCATATGGGAATAAGTTAAAATTTTTATGTAACATTTTATGTAATTCAAGTATCTTTTAAAAATAAAACGTATATTTAAAAGATACATGAAACAAACTCTGGCAAACTAAACAGAAAAATAAATGCCTCTACAAAAATAGGTGGACACTTTAACACAACACTTACATCAATAGATAGAACAAGTAGACAGAAGATCAACAAGGAAACAGAAAACTTAAACAATATGATAGGCTAGCTGAAACTGACAAACATATACAGAACATTTGACCCCATATCAGCAGGTTATAAATTCTTTTCAAGTTCTCATGGATCTTTCTTCAGGATAGACCAAATGTTGGGCCACAAAACAGTTCTCAATAAATTTAAGAAGATTCAAATTATACAAATCACATTCTCTGATCATTTTGAATGAACCTGGAAATCAGTAATAGGAGGGAAAGGGGAAAATTCACAAATTTACGAAAGCTGAACAACACATTCCTAAACAATTTGTGGGTCAAAGAAGAAACTGCAAAAGAAATTAGTAGATATCTTGAAATAAATGAAAATGAGAGCACAGCTTTTAAAAATTTATGGGATACACCAAAGGCAGTGATGAAAAGGAAATCTGTAACCCTCAAGTCTTATATTAAAAAAGAAGAAAGAGTTAAATTCAAAGACCTAACTGAACACCTGGAGAAACTACAGGAAATATCGAAAACCAATGCCAAAGCAGATAGAAAGAAAGAAATAACAAAGATTAGAACAGAAATAAGTGAAATTAGGAATAAAAACAACAGAGAAATCAGCAAAACCAAAGTTTAGCTAGGCTGATAAAGAAAATACTGAGAGAAGATGTAAATAAGTAAATAATCCATGAATGAGTGGGTATACTTAACAATTGATACCACAAAAATAAAAGAGATCATAAAATTATATTATGAGAAACTGTATGCCAATAAATTAGGCAGCCTACAAATTCACCATAATCCCACCATGAATACACAAGAAATAGAGGAATTCAACAAACCAATGAGAAGTAAAAGAGATTGAGTCAGTAATCAAAAAATCTCCCAAAAAGAAAAGTCTAGGAACAGATGAATTACACCAAACATTTTGAGAAGAATTAATACCAATACTGTTGAAATTCTTCCAAAAAATTGAAAAGGAAGGAAATTCACCCAACAAAATTTTATGAAGCCAACATCACCCAAATACCAAAGCCAGATAAGGAAAGTACAAGAAAAGAAAATTACAGACTAATGTCTCTAATGAACATAGATGTCAAAATTATCCACCATGAATAAGTGGGTTTTATTCCTGGAAATGAAAAGAAGTGGTGAAAGCATCATAAGATTCACAATTAGTAGCACTAAATATGGGTATGATAGTTGTTGTTGTTTTTTAAATAATGCGAATGCTCTAATGTTCAAGTATGAATGATATATATACCCATATATATCATTCAAACTTGTGGTTGGTTTTTGATTTTTAATAGCATACATATTATATTTTATATGCATATTACACACAATAATATATATATGCATAATATACATAATGTTTTGGTTATTAATATAATATAATATTTTGAATAATATACAATATTTTGAATGATATATATATATGGGTATGATAGTGGTTTTTTGTTTGTTTGTTTTATTTTGTTTTTTTGAATACTAAAAATGCTCTGTTTATGTATAAATGCTCTGTTTATGTAAACTTCAATAAATTTTAAATGATTAAAAAAGCAAAAAAAAAAAAAATAGAGAAGATGCATAAAATAAAATAAGAAATGAGAGGGGGCATTACCACTGACCCAGAATAAGTAAAACAGATCATAAGACCATACTATGAAGAAATACACACAAACTAGACAACATAAAAGAAATGGACAAATTCCTATAAACATAAAGAAAAAAACTACACTAATCATAGAAGAAATAGAAGACCACAATGATGAAATGTAAAGATATTGAAACAGTCATAAAAAACCTCCCAAAATGAAAAGCCCAGGGACAAGATGGCTTCAAAGATTATTTCTACCAAATATTCAAAGATGAGCTAATATCAAACTTGCTAAAGCTCTTCCAAAACTTGAACAGAAAGAAATGTTCATCCTATAAACATATTCTATGAAGCCAACATAACCCTAATACCAAAACCAGGTAAAGATAATATGAAAAAAGGGGGGTGGATGTGGCTCAAATGGTTGGGCATCTGTCTGCCATATGGATGGACCTGGGTTCGATCCCCGGGACCTCCTGGTAAAATAAAAAAATATATATATATGGAAGGCGCATGGGCTGCCAGGCTCTGTGTGCCGGTGAGCCGCCAGGCCCCGGGAGCCATGCAGCAAGATGATGACCTAACAGGAGAGAGACACGGGGGAGAGACAAGACGAGATGATCCGAAAACCAGGAACCGAGGTGGCGCTGGTGGCAGAACACCTCTCTCCTACATCGGAAGTCTCCAGGATCGAATCCTGGTGAAGACTGGAGGAGAAGGATGAAAAGAGATGGCAGGAAAAAGACACAGAAAATTGCCCAGCAAATGGACACAAAACAGCAAAACAGGGAAGGGGGGCTTTAAAATGGATAAAGTAAATAAATAAATCTTTAAAAATAAAAATATAAAAAAGATAATATGAAAAAAATAATTACTAACAAATTTCTCTAATGAATATAGATGTAAAAATCCTCAACAAAATACATGCAAACTGAATCCAAAATCACATTAAAAGAATTATAAACCAAAATCAGGTGTGTTTTATCCCACATATGCATGGTTAGCTCAACATAAGAAAATCAGTTAGTGTGATAAACCACATTAATAAATTGGAGAAGAAAAATCACAAAAACCTCTGCATTGGCATAGAAAAGACATTAGGCAAAACACAGCACCCTTTCTTGATTAAAAAAAACAAGCCAAAAGAGAGGAATAGATGAAGTTTTCTCAATCTTGTAAAGTGCATATATGATAAAACTTCTGCTAACATTTACTCAATGGTGAAAATGGAAAGTTTTCCCACTGAGATTGGGAACAAGAAAAGGATGTCCAATGTCACCACTCTTATTCAATATTGTGCTAGAAGTTCTAGCTAGGGTAATTAGGCCAGAATAAGAAGTATAAGGCACACAAATAGGAAAGGAAGAAGTAAAACTTTCACTATTTGTTATTGATATGGTCTTATACCTAGAAAATGTGGAAAAGCCACAACAAAGCTACTAGAATTAAGAGACAAGTTCAGCAAATTGGCACTGTGCAAGATTAATATGCAAAATTCAGTAGTTTTCTATACAGTACTGATGAGAATCTGAGGAAAAATTCAAAAAACAATTCCACTTATAATAGTGACTAAAAGAATAAAATAATTAAGAATAATCTTATCCAAGCACATAAAAGACCTTTATTTAGAAAATACAGAACATTGCCAAAGAAAACAAAGACCTAAGTTAAAGGAAGGAAATTCCATGTTCATGGACTAGAAGACTAAATATCTTTATGATGTCAATTCTACACAAAATGATTTACAGATTCAATGTAAACCCAGTAAAATTCCCCAAAGCATTTTTTGCAGAAATGTAAAAGCCAATTATCAAATTTATTTGGAAGGGCATGGTGCACTGTATGGTCAAAAATGTGTGAACAGTATAGTGAAGTTGGAGGACTCTCTCTTCCTGACTTTAAATCATACTAAGTAGTTACATTTTTGAAAATAGCATGGTACTGGCATAAAAAAATACATATTGACCAATGAAGCCAAATTGAGAACTCAGAAATAGACCCACACATTTACCATCAAGTGTTTTTTGAGAAGGCTTTCAAGCCCATGCAGCTGGGGCAGAACAATTTATTAAAAAATGTTTCTGAGAGAACTGGATATATAAATATATATCCAAAAGAATGAAAGAGGACCCCAAACACTTCATACAAGTAATAACACAAAATAGGCCAAACACCTAAATATAAAAGTGACCACCATAAAACTCCTAGATGAAAATGTAGGGAAACAAATTCAAGATCTTGTGTTAGGCAGTATTTTCTTAACTCTTACCACCATAGCAAGAGCAATGAATTAAACAATAGATAAATGTGACCTTTTAAAAATGAAAACCTTTTGTTCTTCAAAAGAACCTTACAAGAAAGTAAAAAGGGAGCGAGCTTACTTAATGGGAGAAAATATTTAAAAGCCACATATCTGGTAAGGGTTTGATATCCATGTTAAATAGGTCACTCAACTGAATGTTGAAAAGGCAAGCAACCCAATTAAAAAATAGGCAAAAAAGACTTGAATAGACATTTACCCAAAGAGTAAACACAAATGGCTATAAAGAACATAAAAAAATGTTCAACATCATTAGCAATACAATATCATTTTACACCTTGTAGCAGGCCCATTATTTTTTTAAAAAAAGAAAACTACAATTGCTGGAGAGGATGTGGAGAGATAGGAGCACTCCTTCATGTTGGCGGGAATGTAGAATGGTACATCCTCTGGCAAGTCAGGCTATACTTCAAGAAGCTCAATAAAGAACTGCTGTGTGATCCTGCAATCCCATTGCTAGGAATATAGTCAGAAGAACTGAAAGGAAGGATGGGAACTGACATTTGCACACCCATGTTCATAGCAGCATTATTCACAATTGCTATAATATGGAAACAGCTCAAGTGTCCATCAATTGATCAATGGATAAATCAAATTATGACAGCACAACTCTGAAGAAAATGAGTGCCAGAGTATACCCTTAGAATGGATTGTACAAAGCATGGGTCTGTATAACACAGTGTATCTTGTGGTGAAAGACGGGCTGTAGTTAACAGAAAAAATATGAAAACATCTTTACTGAATAGTAAGAAATATATAATATTCATGCAAGATAATACTTGAGTGGGTTGTGGGAAAATACAACAAATATAAGATATGGGCTATAGTTAGTAGTAATATATTGATGCTTTTTTATAGTTTGTAAGAAATATTTCAAAATAATGCAAAGATGTTGGAGGTGGGGTGATGTATGGGAGCCCTATATGATGTTATACATGTTTGTTTTGTGCATTAAAATTTTTTAATATACACTTCATGTTCATGTATGTTCATTTATGAATGGTATACTTCAAAAATGTTTCAAAGGATATGAAATAAAACAAACAAGTAAAAAATTCCAACATATTTCAGATACTTTGCATCTGTAGACTTGTGGCAATCTAAAACAGAGATTGGTAACAGTTCCGGGAAGTTCCCCTGCTTGAAATTACCAAAAATGTTGGAATGACTTATGAATGGGTAAGGGTTATTTTTGGAGAAATTGTAAGATGCTTGATAGAAAAGGCCCTGATTGCTTTGCAGAGACTCTTGGTAAAAATATGAATTCTAAAGTTAATTCTGATAAGGCCTTAAAAGGAAACGATGAAACTATTCATGAAAACTGAAGGAAAGGTGATCCTTGTTTTAAAGTGGTGTGAACGTGGCTAAATTGAGACATCTTCTTGTAGCAAACCCCCATGTATACAGAAAGATTGAATTTGCCCTGGCATTTGAAGAGGGTGGATTTTCCCACCCTTTGTTCAGGAAAAGTTTGGCCACCTCAGGCTACAGTGGGTGAAGCACATTCCCTGAAGATTAGAAGATTAGTTCACCACTCCAATATCCCAGGGAAGTTGGAACTGTATGTCAGAAATTAAGGAGCATGGTGCTGCCACCCTACTGTATTAAGCAGGTAGAGACTGTGTCCCAGAGATTGGGTAAGAAGTAGCCATCACCCCAATATAATTGGAGGATGAGGTCTACAGCTTGGTTGTCACCAAGATGGCTGAGGGGGATGGAACCTATTTGATGGAAATTGGTAATATTTGTCAAAGTTTTGGGCCCTCAGGAGGTCCTGAGGAGAAGAAGATATTGTTCTAAAGATGGATCTCACACTTTGAAATTTAATGAAATATGCCCTGAAGGTTATTTTGGAACTATTTGTGAACCTTGACAGCTTATGGTAATAGAAATATTTATGTCTGTCCTTTCTTTGTATATCAGATGCAGATAACTGTTTTCTAAGTTTCACAGGTCTACAGATGGAGGGCGATCTTGCCCCAAGATAAACTGCATGCCTATAACTGATTTTGCTGTGATTTTGTATATAGCATTGCTACTGTAATGAGTTAAGGATTATTCCAATATTGTGATGTGATGACTGTATTTGCCTATGGAATGAACATGTCTTTTTGGGATACAGAAGGTGGAGTATGACAGATTAAAATTACTTTCTGATTCCCAAAATATGATATTCTTAACCTAATTTATCCCTGTGGATGTGGGATCTTTTGATTGCATTAAATTCCATCAACACGCCTTTGATTAAATTAGTTGGATAGATTGCTTTAGGGCTTTTGATTGTAATATGACAGTGTAGCATAAGCCAGCTTGAGTCTCCACCTCTTGCTAGGTCTGATATAAATAAAGTCAAAAGGAGGGAGAGACAGAGAGAAAAGAAGTTGCCATAATGATCCTGCCATGTGAGAGAGAGGACTGCAGGAGAAAGGAAATCCCCCAGAGGCTGAGAGACATTCTAGAGTTTGGAATCAGTGGAGCACAGAGGAACAGAAAGGCCCCCAAGGGTCTGGACCCTTGGAGAAACTCAAGACTGAGGAAAGGATCCCTGCCATATGCCTGATCTCCATGTGGCAGAACATAAGGATCAACAGTAGCTGACTTTGTTGGGAAAGCATCTCTGATGGTGCCTTGATTTTTACATTTCACTGCCTTGGAACTGTAAGCTTTTACCACAAAATAAATCCCTATTTAAAAGCCAATGCAGAGTCTACAGCTGCAGGCAGGAT
>JAQZBX010032135.1:0-25985 GCA_029593785.1 Cabassous unicinctus | reverse complement strand
AATTTTTAAATTTATCCCCACCTCCCCCATGGCTCCCTCGTCTGTCTGCTCATCTTCTCCAGGAGGCACCGGGAACCGAACCCAGGACCTCCCAACTGGTTGAGCCACATCTGCTTCCCTGGAGGAACTGGATCTTAAATTCGATTCTGCCAGTGTGAGTGACTGACAAAAGGTGGAGGAAAGACCTTCTAAGTAGGGGAATTGCCTGAGCAGGAAGGCAGGAAACAAAGCACCCATCTTTGTGCAATTTGGGAATAAAAAATAGGGTACCTGCCCCCAGGAGTTTCCAGTCTTTTTGGGGGAAACAGGAAACAGGATTTAGTCACAGAAAACAATGAGATTAGTTTAAAACGAACTGCCTGAGTGCCTTTGGGCAAACCATCTCCCTCCAGGGCTTCCCTGATCCTTCTGGCTCTGAATTTCTGTGCTCTTTAAATCTTGCAACACTGGAGTCTCCCTGGAAGAGGTGGGCTAAGCCCTAGGCCTTGAGGGAGGGGACTGAATTTGGAGAAAGATGGAGGATGCCAGTGGTGGCTGATAAGGCCCTGGAATGGATTGGAGTGCTGGGGCCAAGATAAAATTGGATGGGGGCTGGGGCCTCTCTGTGGAGAACTTTGAAAGCCAGGCCGGTTGATTTTTAAATTTGACCTGATAAGCAGGTCCTTGGACTGGAGATGAAAGGAGTGTCTGAGAAAGATTAATCTGATGGCTCAGGGCCACTGATCTGGATCGATGTAGTAGAGTGAAGACTGGAAGACTCTCAGGGAGGCTACCACGATAATAATGTAGCCTTGCCTGTCAAAGGAGGGCTTGAAAACCCCCATGGAAACTCTTTTAGCTGGTCGGATGATAAACACTGCTTCTGTGGAGTTCAAGTTTCCTTAACCTTACGTATTTATTTATTTTTTCTTTCTTTCTTTCTTTTTTTTAAGTACCAAGGCCAGGGATTGAACCCAGGACCTCATATGTGGGAAGGGACGCTCAACCTCTTTAGCCACATCTGCTCCAATCTTAAGTAAATTTAAATATTATGGCTATATATGGACCAGAATCCAAAATCTATATACATTTCTAAGGCAGAATATTAGACTTCCAATAAATTTCGGGTTTGCAGAGGGCAATTTTAGATTATGCTACCAGATTCCTGGGAAAGATGCATTCTCTCTTCTGTAAAGGTTTTTCATTGGTGGCAAGTTTATTGAGAAATGTGCTAAAAAGTCTACTAGAGGAATAGGAAAGATGGGCTCTAAGTGAGTTTCCGGGAGTGGTTTTTTTTTGGGCCAGGTAACTGGAATCAGGCTGCCAAAGAAAGAAACCCCAGATGCACCAGAGTTTCAAGTCCAATGACTCTGAAGAAAGATGGTGCTATTCAGGGGAGTGGGTATAGCTCTGTTGAGTGCCTGCTTTCCGAATACAAGGTCCTGGGTTTAATCCCCGGTACCTCCTTAAAATAAAAAAAATTAAAAAAATTAAAAAAAAGATGGGGCTAATCATAAAAATGTACATGCTGGGAAAAGGGTGGGAAGATAATGGCCTGCCTTTAGAACATCAGGACTTGCTAGTCTGGCCAGGTCGACAACGGAGGAACCAGTACCTCTTGGTCTTTCCCAGGCTTTGTTAAGGCCCTAGAAGTTCTGCCCACAGGTCTGACATGTTTGGGGCTTTACCTGGTTTACTTGTCCACTAAATAAGATGTTTTCTGTAGGGCTTTAGTAGATGCCCTATATTGGATCAAGGAAGTTCCCATCTATCCTTATTTTGCCAAGAGTTTTTCTGATCGTGAATGGGTGTTGAATTTTATCAAATGCTTTTCCTACATCAGTTGATGTGATCATAGGATTTTCCCCCTTTAATCCATTAGTCTGATGAATTTTATTGATTTTTGTAATAAACTCACCTTAATCATAATATATCACCCTTCTTATGTATTGTTGTAATCAGTTTGCTAATAACTTGCTTAGGAATTTCTGCATCTGTTCAGAAGTGTAATTTTCATGTACTGTTCTCATTGAGTTTTAGAATCAAAGTTACACTAAAATGAGTTGAGAAGTGAACCCTCTTTTTATATTTTTGGGAAAAGTTTGTGTAAGATTGAAATTACTTCTTTCTTGAATATCTGGTAGAACTCTGCCTTTTTGCTATTGAAGATTGTCCCATCATGTGGTGATAGTAGAGAAAGGAATTCTTACTTGAGGAATGAAAGTAGCTTAAATAATAAGGAAATGCATTATATTACACATCACAAGGAGACCAGAGGTAGGTGGTTCCTGAGTTGGTTAATTCAGCAGCTCAGCAGCATCATCAGGGAAAGAAATTTGTTTTGCTCTTTCTACTCTCATTCTCAGATCAAGCCATGAGAGTTGTAAAATGGCTGCAGCTGCTTCAGGCAACACAGCACAGTGGTTAAGAGTGTGGGTTCTGGAGTCAAACTTGACTCCAAATCCCATAGCTCTGTTACCTCGGTAAATTGCTTTTAACCTCTCTGTACTTTATCTCAGAAATTTAGTATTATATGGATTAAATGAATTAGTTGTTTTGTTTTTTTTAAAAACTCAGAATAGTGCTTGGCACATAGTAAGCATTCAGTAAACAATAGCATACTTATTCCATTCTCACACAACTCTGCCCAGCGTCAGAAAAGAATCTGTTTTCGTCTTACTCCCCATTTTAGACGCCCCTTAGCAGACTGACTTTCACACCTTATTGGCCAGACTTACCGCAAGTGCCCATTCCTAAACCAGGCTTGGAATTATCATGATTTGGTCTGGAATAACTTAGATTCAACCTTTGAGTCAAAGGAGTGCCTGGCCTCCCTGGAAACTCGTGTCCACCTGATACCTCAACAAAACCTGGATTTTGTTTGCTGGGAAGAAGGTGGGTGGGAACGATGGGGATCTGTCCTCATCCCTGCTGGTTCTCCACGGATGCCTTGGGGAGCATCTCACAGTTAAAGAGTGCTTTCTAAATCACACATGAACTCATATGGTCCTAAGTAGTTTGGGCTCTTGTTATCCCCCTTTTATGCACTGGGAAACAGGTGGTGAGAGCTAAGACGCTTGGCCAGTTGTATGTAGTTAGGGCATAGCCAGGACTTGGGACTCAAGCCAAGGTCTTCAGACTCGAAGTCCTGCCTCTTGTCCCTCTACCATGAATTCCTAAGTGTCCGTCATTCATGTGCTGCCCTCACAACTGCCACATCCATGTATGTTCTCTGCTTCTTATTGTCTACTCGACTATTTTTTAAATTAACATTAAATACATTTATTTTAAAAGGAAACATAATAAAGTCCCAAGTTTAATGTTCTAGTTTATATATATATTTCTTAAAAACGAACACAAAACTTAAAAAAATATGTATTTCATTAGGCTTAGAGCTTGGAGTCTGGAGCCTGACTGGCTTCGAATCCGAGCTTGGCCAATGTAGCAGATGCAATGGGTGCGCCCCCCAGATGTCCTTGGCACTTCCCACTCCCGAGTGCCCCAGCCCCACCTCCACCCCTGTGCCAGCACTGTGGGCTTGCCACAGGGGAAGCTGGAAGTGTCAGGGAATTACCTCCCTCCCCCATCCCCAGCAGCCTTCAACCAATGGCCGTTGGCATGTGCTCTTCATTGTCTCCCAGAGCTCTGTAGCTAGATTGAGCTCTACCTGCCTTCGGTGATAACTTACTTAGTGATGCACCTTTTACTGGCTTCCTTCCATTCCTGTCTTATTTCTTACTTATTATGCTAAACCCATGCCAGGGCTATCTGGTCCCTGGAGTGAGAAATGCTGGCATCCCTGCCTCGTGGCGGGGAGCCCAAAGACAGCTCTCTCTCTTGCCAGGTAATTTGCTGAAGCAGGTTCCCCACCCACACCTGAAATCCAGATGCTCACCTCACCATTAGTGTGGAACTGGAATTTCAAGCAGAATAAAGGGGCAGGAAATTTCATTTATTCAGAATCCAGACAGCCAGGAAGAGGGAAAAAAGCAAACATGTCAATATACAGGTTGCATTCTAATTTTGTGAGAAGATACTTGAAAGGCTTAGAAGCCCATACCTCAGGTTTCTTTTCACAAGCAACTTACAAGCTGGAGAGGGCAAACTGCTCCCTGTACCTCAGGTCCAGCCCATAGAACATTGTGTGTGGTTTGCACGGAGTTTTAAAAAAAAAAAAAATTTAGTTTAAATTTAAATAGTGGCGATTTTATATCTTAATAAATATTTTCTCTGGGAAACAAAGGGCATATATGGCAACACTCGTTACCTCAGGACAGCAAAAGGCTGGCGCTTAAGCAGCACCTCCTCTCTTTGGATGGGGCATGTGCTGTCTGGTGTGCCAGCTCTGCCCTTCCCAGCTGGTCCCTTGCCACGGTGAGTTGCCATTGATCATGTTGTTTATGCTGGTGTTTTTCTTATACCCAGTTTTTTGTTTCATTCATTCATTCATTCATTCAGGAAAGGTTTATTGAACACCTGCTATGTACCAAATATCATCCTGGAGATATAGCAAAAGAAAAAAAGTCCTTGCCCTCAAGTAGCTTCCGCTTTGGTGGTGGTAGTAAAAGGGATAACCTGTACACAGAGTATGTAAGTAAAGAATATGGTTTGTTAGTGATTAGTGTAAGCAGAAAAATAAAGCAGTGAAAGGGCATAGGAAGTATATGGGTTGGGGGGCTGGTGTTAAAAATCTAGATAGGCTGGCCAGGAAAAGGTGTATGAGGGATGTGACTTTCGAGTTAAAACCTAAAGCAAGTGCGGGAGTGGGCCAGGTGGGTATCCAGGGGTAGAAAATTCCAGGGAGTCGGAATAGCACATGCAAAGGGAACATGTGTGCCTGGTATGTTCCAGGAACAGCAAGGGGGCCAGTGTGACCAGAACAGAGTGAGGGAGAGAGAGCAGTGAGAGGTGGGAGATGGGGTGGGGTGTGGGGGTGCTGGTCACATGGGCCCTGTGGGCATAGTGAGGATTTCTGCAGTTACTCCGAGTGAAATGGGCAGCCCTGAGAGAGTGACTGTGTTGAGACTAGGCTGGAGGTGGGGGGCAGGGGTGGGTCAGGGATACCCCTCAGGAAGAAGCCACCGTAATCCAGGTGAGAGATGATGCAACTTGGACCAGGGTGGTGGCAGGGGAAATAGAGAAAAGGAAAGGATTAGGGATGTATTTTGGATTTAGAATCAACCTGAAATGGGTAATGGATTGGATGTGGGGGACCCGTAAGGAAAAGGAGGAACTGAATTTGGACCAGGAAGGCATCCGTGGAGTTGATGAAAAGAGGTTTGGGGAGTGGATGTGGCTCAAATGGTTGGGCATCCATCTCCCATATCGAGGAACCTCGGTTCGATCCCTGGGACCTCCCGGTAAAAATAAAATAAAAAAAAAAGAAAAGAGGTGGAAAGCCTGCGAGAGTAGCAGGTCTGTTGGGTGTGGGGGGGTTAAGCTAGGATCTCAGTTTTGGAGAAGTTGAGTTTAAGATACCTACTGGACATCCATGTGGAGTTGCTGAGAAGACAACCTCCTACGTAACACAGAAACAGAGAACAGGTCAACTGACGTGCCAGCTCTGATCTGGTAGTGTGGCCTAGACTGCTTTCTTGAGATTTTTAAGGTCTGTCCAGACTCAGTGGGAAAGAGTTTCCTTCCTGATCAATAATTAAGCCTATCTTGGGAGCTGTTTAGATAAGTAATGGCGAACTCTGTGGTGTGGGAAGAAAAGATGAGAATTTCTATTTGTATGTATTTTTGTCTTACCTTTTTAACATTCCTTAGTATGGTCTATAAAGTATATAATAGATTAGCAGGTGGATATAGTTTACAAATTAAATATTCTATATATATTGTGAGAGTGTGCTGGAACAGTTTTTACTGATAGGAATGGGTGAGCAAAAAATTTTGAAGATTACTGTTCTGAAATATTGTACAAGTATAACAGATGCTCAAAATTGTGACTCAATGCCATAAGCCCTGAAGTGTCTCCTGAATCCTTATAGAAAAAAAAATTATATTCAGTTTGGTTTAATGCTTGATTTTTAAAATATAAATATTCATGTATAAAAAAGACGAGCAAGACAACGAGGTAACGCGACAGGCTGGCACAGTGAGCTGATGTAACAAGACCACGCAGCAAGATGACACAATGAAGAGATACAGCGAAGAAACACAATGAGAGACACAACAAGGAGGGAGCAGAGGTGGCTCAAGTGATTGGGTGCCTCTCTCCCACATGGAAGTTCCTAGGTTTGGTTCCCAGTGCCTCCTGAAAAGAAGACAAACAGAGAGCAGACAGCGTGTGCAAACAACGAGAGGGGTGGGGAGAAATAAATAAATAAATCTTTAAAAAAAACAAAACAAGGGAGTGATTACCATACAATTCAGGATGATAGTTTCTTTTAAGAGGGTATGAGACAGGATATGGCAAATGATCAATAAATACTTATTTCCTGAAAAAAAAAAATGCATTTAGATACAACATTGCTGTGGTATTTTCTACCAAAAATATTTAATCTAGTCATGAGAAAGCAATCAGACAAATTCGAATTGAGGCACATTGTGTAAAACAACCAGCTTTCAAAAACAGCAATGTTATCTAAGACTTAAAAAGCCTCAGGAACGGTTATAGATTAAAGGAGGTTAAAGAATGAGGGAAATGAAATGCAAATGTGATTCTCGATTTGATCTTGGGTTGAGAAGGTAAGAAAGCTATAAAGGTCATTATTGGAAAAACTGGAGAAGTTTGCATATAGGTTGTTTATGCTCTTGTATTAGGGTTTAGCATTCTAAGCGTGACGATTGTGGTTATG
Organism: Cabassous unicinctus; assembly: GCA_029593785.1. Taxonomy (NCBI): domain Eukaryota; kingdom Metazoa; phylum Chordata; class Mammalia; order Cingulata; family Chlamyphoridae; genus Cabassous; species Cabassous unicinctus. Next base: position 19,206 of record JAQZBX010032135.1, on the reverse strand, counting down.
TGGGAGACAGTTGTGTTCTTAGAAGCCCCAGGCTGAAGTTTTGAGCAATGAGGATGAGGAGTCCTGATGTCTGTAACTCTCAAATGGTTCAACAAAGCACATGAATTTAGGTGAAGGGTATGACATTGTTTACTGTACTATTCTTACAGCTTTTCTGAAGGTCTGAAATATTTCAGAGTCAAAAATTGGGAACAGGTAGTACTTTTATAGAGGTTTTTCCAGTTCTCAGAAAACTAGGAACTCTAGTACTGGCACATCAGACCACTTTTGGTAGACTAGTTGTTTCATCAACTTGAACTCTGTCTTCTTCACCTTTTCTAAAGCAAAAGCTTTGCCAGATATTCTCCACCACAGTAGTAATCCTTGGGATTTAAATTTTCCAGGTACCTTCACATCCATTGAATTACATTGATTGCCATGAATAGTCTTTTTTAATTTATTTTTTATTTTACCAGGAGGTCCCGGGGATCGAACCCAGGTCCCTCCATATGGGAGACAGACACCCAACCATTTGAGCCACATCCGCCCCCGATGAATAGTCTTTGTACATGAAGAAGTTTATGCTTTTAACTATCAGCCACAACTAACTTTTTGAAAGGGCTTACTGTGTACCAGGCACTTTTCTATGTATTTTACACAGATTAACCCATTTCATCCTCACAACCACCCTGTGAGGGAGGTGCTACTACTATCTCCATTTTCAGAAAATGAAACTGAGGCTCAGAGAGGCGATGTAACTTGCCCAAGGTCACACAGCCAGTGGGGGTGGGAGTGGCAGAAAGTGAGGACCTGGGCCCTGCAGTGCTCACCACCACCCTGGATCATGCATTTCACCTTGAGAGCTGAGTCATCTAGGTTGGCTGGAGCTGCCGTGCCAGGGGTAGGGCTTCTGCCACTCAAACTTTTGCTTTTCTCTAAGAGGTTCTGGGTGCATGTCCATAGCAGACAGGATACTCCCCGAGAGAAGGAATAAACATAATAACAGGAACTACCTGTGGCAGGCATGGGTGAAATGTTTTCCCCAGACATTGCCTCATTTAGTCCTCAGAACATTTCTATGGGGCTTGGGCTAGTATCCTCATTGAATAGGAGGGAAAACCAAGAGTTTCCAGTAACTTCCTCAAAATCCTAAGGTGTGGAGCCAGGCTTTGAACTGAAGCAGTCTGACTCCAGAACCTTGTTCACCTCCCTGTTTAGGGGACAACCGGGTCTGTCCCTAAACCCACCAGCTCTAAGGCTGGCTTGGGTCTATCTACCATCTCAGTGGGTCTGAAGGTAACTGAGCCTCTCCTCTCACCTCATTCACCCCTTTGGTTCTCAGATGGGGACATTTCAGTGATGAAGAGGAGGAGTGTGAGAAGGCCAAGGAGGAAGAAACATTGTATCCTTCCTCCTTGAGGCTTCTTATCTGGCCAGTGACATTCCATTCTTGGCTCTCCTCTTACCTGACATGTCATTGAGTACCTTTTCCTAATTGAATGCACCTGGGAAGACACTCCTCAACTTAGCGGCCCTGGTCTTTTTCTTCTTTGTCTTTTTCTTCTTTTAGGAAAAAACAAGAGGAATCCTTATTCCTTTGAGGTGGAGGTCATTGGTAGACCTCCCAGGATCTCCTCTGCCCTTGCCCTGCATTAGTCTTACCTGCCTCCTTGGCGGAAAACCGGCTCCTTGGACCTTGGACTCCAGTATGAGAGCCCAACTCTAGGCATGGCAGTCCCGGCTAGGTGTTGGGGCAAAGGTACCCCCAAGAAGCCCTGCTCCCCGGGAGCTCCCTCTCCCAAGTCTAAGGACACACCCCAGCTTCTAGGACTGGGCAGCCTCTGTGTGCCCCTCCATCAGTTAATAAATCAACAATTAATAAATCAATACACATGGAGGGAATAGCATGAGAGGCAGTAGAGTGAAATGGTTAAGAGCATGGTCTCTGGGTTGAATCCTGCCTTTACCACTTCCTGGCTGCATGATCTTGGGCAGCTTACTTAGCCACTGTGAGTATTGGACCCCTTTCTGTAAGATGGGGGACAGTAATAGTATACTTCTCATAAGGCTGATGTGAAGATGAGATGATTTACTGCATTATCAGTTGTATTCAGAGCCTGGAACATACTAAGTACAGCACAAAAGGCTGCTATTCTCGCAGGCAGGCACAGCACAGTGCTAGGTCCTGCAGAGGAGGCAGAAGCAATTAGGAAGGACACAGTCCTGTCCTTAAGGGGAGTCAGAATAGCACTATAATGGGTACAGTTTGGAGGAACTAAATAGGCCTCTAGTAAGTCACTTAATTCCATTATACCTCAGTTTTTCCACCTGAAAACAAACAACCCTAAGAGGGTTGTTGGGATGAGTGAAATGAGATGGTGGATTGCAGATGCCCAGTGCTTGGCACAAAGTTGGATATCAATACATGTGGATTGTCTTCCCCTTTCCAGGAGCTTACCCTCTGGCTGGGAAGAGAAAACATATCCAGAACCAGGGCATATGCAATGGGATCTACAGGAGTCTGATGACCAGAGGGTCTGTTCTGGGAAGGCTTCCTGGAGGAGGGAGGACTCCAACTGGGCCTGAAAGGATCAATAAATAGATTGAGCAGAGGGAATTCTTGAGGTGGAGAAAACAAAGTAACCAGTGGTGGACCGAGGAGATGGGGACGGCAATGAGGGGACCTGCCCTGTTGTGATCCCTACTCCCCGTCCCCGATGTTTTTAACAGTCTGCAGAGGAGATTCTGCTTCTCTTTCTTTTTTCCCACATCATTGTCTAATTGGAGTTTTCTCTCCCATCTTACTTCCATCCCTCTTGCTGTAGTTGAAGGCCAGATCTCTCTAGAAGTGGAGGGCAGTGGTTATTGGAATGAGCTTTTGGTGTCTTCCTTAGCACCTCTGTGCCTTATATTGGGGTAAAGACCAGCTTTAAATTACCTTAGACAAAAGCAGCAGGAATTTTGAGGGCCAGTTCCCAGTGAAAGTCTGACCGTGAAGGACCAAAATAAGGCATCATCTAAAATGCAAGAATCAGGCCCGGGGATGCTTATAGCAGGGAAATGAGTGAGATGAAAAGCATATAAATTAGTGCCATGTGACACACTGGCTAATCATTTGAGAAAAATAGAGCTAGAGTTCCACTTAATATGATACACTGAATAAATATAGGTAAAGATTTATATGTTTAAAAGAAAAACTTCTTTTGTATGTACTTCTGAAAATGCAGAATTTGGAGCCCCATCCCAGACTTGAAGAGTGATAGGTGTGGAGGGGGCTCAGGAATCTGCTTTTTCAACAAACTTCCTGTGGATTAAAAAAAAAAAAATCCTCTATAAATATCTCCTACATTTTCTTCTAGTATTTATATAATTTTAGGGTGGGGAATGCAGAATTCAAAGGCAGACATCATTAAAGAAAAGATTAAAGGACAGAAATAAAAATCTCTTTGCTAAAAAAAAGAAATCCACCTTGAACTGAAAATGAATGGCAATGAACTAAAAAAAATTTGCAAGACATATGACGAAGGGTTAATACTCTTAAAATGTATTCAGAGCCTGTAAATCAATAAGGAAACAAATATCCCTATAAAAGAATGAGCAGAGGACATGACTATGTAATTAATTTTTATAAGAAGTCTAATAATGTCAAAATATTTTTATTATTACTAATAATCAAACTGTTCTTCACCCCTCCAGTTGGCAAAGATATTTTATAGACACCCAGGCATACCTCGTTTTATTGTACTTTGCTTTATTGTGCTTCGCAGATGTTGCATTTTTTACAAATGGAAGGTTTGTGGCAACCCTGCATCGAGCAAGTCTATCGGTGCCATTTTTCCAACAGCATGTGCTCACTTCATGTCTCTGTCCTGTTTTAATTGAAGTATGTATGTGTTTTTTTTTAAGACATAATGCGATTGCACACTAAATAGACTACAGTTTAGTGTAAACAGAACTTTTATATGCTCTGGGAAAACAAAACATTGGTGTGACTTGCTTTATTGCGATATTCGCTTTATTGTGGTGGTCTGGGACTGAACCCGAAATATCTCTGAGGCACGCCTGTACCTAGTGTTGGTGGGAGAGGACTGGTTCAGCCTTTCAAGGAGGGAAATTTGGTAATCTTTAAGAATTGTATCAAAAGCCTTAGCATGTTTCATAACCTTAGATTGAGAAATGCCACTTCTAGAGATTAATCCACTTCTAGAAATAATCATGAGTGCGCACAAAGATATTACTGCAGAAATGTTTTACAGTATATATTTTTTTAATAGGGAAGAACTAGAAACAGCTTGAATTTCCAACAATACACATACCCGTTTGGTAAAATATATTATGATACATTCACTCAATGGAATCCTATGTAGTTTAGTCGTTAAAAATGATGTTTTATGATATTTACTGACATGGAAAAGTGTTAATGGTTTATTTTAAATGAAAAAAATAGCTTACAAAGCAGTGTGTGATGATCCCATTTTTATAAATATGTGTGTGTTTATTCCTAGAACAAAGATTAGAAAAATACAGACGTTTTAAAGGATTATCTCTGGATGGTGAAATTACAAGTGATTATTATTTTCCCTTTTTTGTGGCTAATTAGTATTTTCTAAGTTTTCTACAATGCAAATGAATATTTCCATGATATGAAAAATACAATTTATTAGATAAAAAAAAGAACCATTCATTTAGAAAATCCTTAGCACCAAACTTGCTTCTTCTATACAGTGTCATTTCTCTATTAACTCACTTCATTGGTGTCTCCTAAATGTTGAGGGTTCCCAGGAAAGGCAGGGATCCCCAAAGACTTCTCTCATTTGGAGCATATGGGGGGACTGTAGTCTTCCTCTTGGTCCTGTGGAATCAAGCTTTGGGGAAAACAATAAAGTAACCCAAAGTTTGGGAGGTGGAGAAGAAATGGCAACTGGCAGGTTTTATAGAATCTGAACAAGAAACTCCCTCGGTGAGGATCTATTTCCTCTGCCCACGTTTTCACCAAAAGAGAAACTAACTAAGGCGGACTTTAAGGGCTTGTCCAAGGCCATTCAGCCAACTTAATGACAAGGTGAGGCCTTGAATCTAGGCCTTTCCACCCTGTTGTATTTTTGTTAATAAGCTGATTTAGACCAGGCTTCTCACACTTTTGTGGGTACAGGAATCACCTGGGGATTTTATCAAAATGCAGATTCTGAGTCAGCAGATCAGGGGTGAGGCCTGAGAGTCTGCATTTTAACCAGCTCCCATATCATGTTGTTGCTGCTGGCCTGGGGACCAGTTTGAGTAACAGTGGTGTTGAGCACAGATTGTGGAGCCAAGAGAGCCAGCTTTCCAATCCCAGCTCTGTCATGGACTGTTTGACTTTAATAACCGCTCTGTGCCTCAGTTTCCTCATCTATAAAATAAGAGTTTTCGTAAGAATTTAATAAGATATTACATGTTAAGTGCTTAAAACAGCATTCGGTAAGAACTATTACTTATTCTATTTCCTAGAGCATGCAGCCGGTGATGAATGAATAAATGAATGAATGAGTAACCTTTGGAGATCGAGTTCTTTGCTTGACGATTAGGATCTGAGAAGCAAAAAGGGAAGGCCCGGTTAGTGGGATGAGGCCCACTTCCCAGAAAGTTCTCTCCCCCGGGTGGTCCGGAGGGCCTGGGGCGCCCGGAAGTCAATGCCTCCGGGGCAGGGGGAGGGGGGAGAGCCCGACCGGCCCTTTGCGTCTGGGGCGCCGGCGGCCCCGCCTCTTGGAACGTTGCGACCGAGCATTCCATGGTTGCTACATCGTCGCGAGGGGCGGGGCTCCTGTCAGGGAAGCGGCGCGCGCGCGGGCGGGCGGCGCGCGGGCTGGGGCTCCGCCGCTCAGTGCCAGCGCCAGCGCCAGACTCGCGCCCCGCGCTCTCCTCACCGCCTCCAGCGTTCTGGCTCGCGAGAACCCTGCCTGTGTGCTGCCCGAGAATGGAGCTGCTGTGCTGCGAGGGCACCCGGCACGCGCCCCGGGCCGGGCCGGACCCGCGGCTGCTGGGGGACCAGCGTGTCCTGCAGAGCTTGCTCCGCCTGGAGGAGCGCTACGTGCCCCGCGCCTCCTACTTCCAGTGCGTGCAGCGGGAGATCAAGCCGCACATGCGGAAGATGCTGGCATACTGGATGCTGGAGGTAGTTCCCCGCACAGGCCTCCCCCCTCCCCCGCACCCTCGGCTCGGGACATCCCGGGGCCGCACTGTCGGGGCATCTCGGTCGCAACAACAATCAGGAAGACGCTTCGGCGGCCCAGACCTCTGGGGCCTGGCCTTTCACTTGGGCACCCTAGCCGGCCACCTACGTGGTGTTCCCTTCCCCAGCCATGATCGATTCCTTCCGACACTGACTTCCAGTCATTTGGCACCCTAACCCTTGTCTCTTCGGGCCCAGAGGGCGGGACAAGGGCCATCCGCTCCCCTCCGGCTTCTCTCTGCGTCTCCTTCCCTCCCCCGCTCAGCCTTCTCGGGAGAGCGAGTCTGGAAAACTCTGGACTCGTCCGCCCCCGCCCCAGAGCGGGTTCCTGTGTCTTGTCGCGGGGTTCTGGCGGGGAAGGCGGTGGGGGTGGCGCGCGCACTGTTCCGGCCGACAGGGAAACGAAAAGTGCGGGAGACAGCGGCAGGAGTCTCCTCCCTTCCTTTGGGTGTGTGCAGTGGGTGATGGTAATTGGGGGAAGGTCCCAGCTCTCGGCTACCGTGGGTGCCTCTTCCGTTCTCTCTTGCTGTGGGGGAGGGAAGCCTCAGTTCGGAATCTTTGGAAAGGGACCCACTGAAAAGAAGGGCCCCTCTGGCCTCCCCCTCAGGGAGGGGGGGAGGAGGCCACGCAGAGGAAATGTGGAGCGTTGCCTTGGGGAGGATGCATCCTCCTCTGTATTGGTGCCAGTGGTCACTGTATGAACTTACCCCCTCCCATTTTTGCTCCTCATTCCACCCCCCCAGTGCCCCTCCCCCACAGTGCTGCTGCCTTTCTTCACCCCTGCCCTCATAGTGACTGTGCGCCCTCCCCCAGGTGTGTGAGGAGCAGCGCTGTGAGGAGGAAGTCTTCCCCCTGGCCATGAACTACCTGGATCGCTACCTGTCCTGCGTCCCTACCTGTAAGGCGCAGTTGCAGCTCCTGGGTGCGGTTTGCATGCTGCTGGCCTCCAAGCTGCGTGAGACCACGCCCCTGACCATCGAAAAACTGTGCATCTACACCGACCACTCCGTCTCTCCCCGCCAGCTGCGGGTGGGTAACCTCCGCTCCCCACCCCTCCTTTCTCCCACTACTTTTCCACTGACCAGTAAAAGGAAAACAAAGATCTCAGAGGCTTTTTGCCCTCCAGGGAGGGAGTAAAGCCTTTGAGGCAAGGCGAGGCTAGTTTTTGAAAACTCTGCTGGCAAAGAGAGATGGGGCAGTGGATGATGGTCACGGTATCCTCAGCCCGGGCTTGGGCTGCCACCATGAACAAACCCCCTCTTCCCGACCTCCAGGGGGCGCCACTCTTTTCTGGTCTTTCCCCTAGATAGCAGTGAGTAAAACTGCATGTCTGCAGACATCAGTACTTTGCCTCTGGGTTTACACAGCCACCATGAGTTATTTATTGGCAGCAGAAGGGTATGCTTGCACACCCCCACTGGAGTAGGGGAGTGGAATGTGCTCCATGTGGGGGAGGGGCCACCTTGGTTGTGTCTTTATCCAGGTGTGGACTTTGATAAAAAAAAGCTTCCCAGGGCAGATTAAAGCCAGACCCTGATTGCTCTGAGTATGGGTTGAGGTGCTTCATCCCACTGTCTTTCCTTCCCCTTCAATCCCAGAAAATGACGACAGCTCCTTGCCAACCCTCCATTCTCTGTCCTCATTCTGAGGAACTTGAGCAGCTGCTTTGAGCCTGGTAGAAACATCTCCCCCTTTCTCCCTTAGCCAGAGGCCTGGGCTAAGGGACAGACAGGGAGCTGAGCTGCAGCTGCTTCCGATGTGATAATGATGCCCCCTCCCGGGCCCACCCACTCTGACCAAGGTCTTTCATAACCCTGTGGGGAGCTGCTGTCACCCCTGTGGTTTGGGAAGTGGCTCCCTGGGCCTCTTGCTGGTAACTTGGGTTGCACTCCTCCCGAGACAAGGCAGGAGAGTTACCCAGTTCTTTTTCCCTGCAGGAGAGTTACCCAGTTCTTCTTCCCTGCTGAGCCTGGGGAGGAGGTCAGGGAGCTGCTTGAGTCTGTAAGAGGTTATTTAGGGCGTGTAGATAATTTCCTGGGGGCTTGGTGGAGAGGGTGGGTGAGCTGGCACCTTCCTCCACCTTGCTCTATGGCCAGCCAAGTCTTCTGACCCTGAGAGAAGTCTCTGGGCCCCATCTCCCGGGGAGGAGGGCAGCCTGCAGGCTGCTGTGATTGGCTGGCTGGGAAGCCAGGGTACTGGGGCCTCCGACTGCTGTGAATCGAGGAACAGGATTCCTCTTCCTGCCAAGTAGTTCTCAGAGATGGGAGTAGGAGGCCAGAGTTGGGAATCCGGGAGGTCCCACTGCTCTGTGATGAATCTGGTAGTTTTTGGCAAATCTGAAGGTGGAGCTGGTTTCCAGGGTCAGCAAGCAAGATGTTTTGGAGGGGTTTAGGCTGGAAGGTAGAAGAAGAATTCCCTTTTGTGAAAAGACTGGGATGATGTGTGTATCTGTGAGGGGAATTTTTCAGAATAGGCAAAAGCACTTTTGCCTCATTCTTTCTGCCTGAGCTTGGGGTGGAAATGTGCAGATGACTTCCTAGAAGGGACGTCAGGGAACTCCAGTCAGTCCAAATCCTTGTGCAGTAGAAAGGCCCAGAGAAGGAAGTGTCCTAGCTCAGCATTGCATTGAAGCAGATGAGTTTGGAATCTGGGTCTTCTAGCTAGGCCACGTTGCCTTTGAAGGCCAGGGGTATGACAAGCTGTCAGCCATGCTGCTAAGTGCTCCCCAGGGGTGCTAAGTGCTAAGCTAGGATTGGGATCCTCAGGGCTTGCCTCTGCTTGAGGGCAGGGTGCCCACCTTCCATCACCCAGGACTGGATGGGTGCCTTACTCCGAGTTGTCTTCCAGATGTTTCCCTGGAGGCTGGGTGCTTTCTGTCCATTCCTGAGTTAGGAGTTTGGCCACTGAGACAAGCATGAGTGGAATCCAACTTCCTTTTCCAACTTCTTGCTCGAGGGCAGGCTGTTTACTGTGGGGCCCTGTGAGGGGCTTGGGACTGATTTGGGAGGATGACATCTAGGCTTGGGCCAAGAGGGGAACAGCTGTAGGCTGGGGGCCTGGAAGAGGTTGGGTGGGGTTGCCATTTCTGCCTCAGTAAGGAGTCAACCCACGAGTTCCTTCCTGAGATAAAACAGTGAAGAAATCCTCATGTGTGCAACTCAAAAGTGAGGCCAGGGCTGGGAACCCCAGACAAGTGGATTGGGGTGGGGCTCCCAGCCTCTGTCCAGGACTTAGCCATGATCTATAGGCTTGGGCAGGTGGGGATAGGGTTTGGTCCCTCCGGGATCATCCGACCTTCTTGTCTGGCTTGGCCTCTACCTCTCCTCCTGAGACTCAAATGACAATGACTACTCTCTGGGTTCCTATGCAAGGGGGCAGGGCAGGGTACTATACCCCAGGGCCCACCCCCAATGTCCCACCAAGGGGATGTGGGTTGGGTTGGGCAACCTTCCCTTTGAGGAACCTCAGGAGAGGCTGAGTAGCTCTGTCACAGGAGATGTGGCCACATGCCCATTCCTGTTTCTTCAAGAGGGCATGGACTCTGCTGGGATACAGAGTTGGGAGAGGGGCTAGCAGTGGTCTCCCCTTTCATGAATCTTTGGGGTTATGGAGTCTTTCCATTTTATCCCAGAGGAGCCTCAAGTTCATAATGATGCTATTTCTGCAGTTTTGTCTTTCAACCCTGCTGTAGAAGTGCTTGGAACCCTGAATGAAATCAGAAGGCATGGATGATTAGTCCCCCCCACCCCCCAGAGATAACCAAACATGATTAAGAGAAATACTGCATGTTATTAAGAGAGACTCCATGTAAAGCCCTTAGTGCTGGCACCTAGTAAATGACTATTAGATGTCTAAAGCTCCTCCCTGTCCTGAACACCCCCCTGCAGTGCCAGTCCCTAAGCCCAGAAGCAGAACAGGAGAGCTTCAAAAGTTTGATGGGCTTCCTTCCCTGTAAGACTTGGGCTTTAGTTCCTCCCCTTCCCTGCTTTAGCTACTGACTGTACTCTTTCCCCCAAACCCCAGGACTGGGAGGTGCTGGTCCTGGGGAAGCTCAAGTGGGACCTGGCTGCTGTGATTGCCCATGATTTCCTGGCCCTGATACTGCACCGGCTCTCTTTGCCCAGTGACCGGCAGGCCTTGGTCAAAAAGCATGCCCAGACCTTCTTGGCCCTCTGTGCTACAGGTAAGAACCGTGTGTCCATTTTTGCCAAATCAAAAAATCAGAAGACTTGGAAGGGTGAAGGAACTAGGAGAGCCCAATTTATGTCCTCAATGAACCCCAGACTCAATAGGGAAAAGCAGCAGAACATAATCAGAGCCATATGGGATCTTATGGAAATGGGGAGATTGAGGGCTTACAGAGGTAATATGCCTTGCCCAAGATCTCAAAGTGAGGAGGGAGCAGAACCCAGGTTCCTTGTGTTTCTACACCAGGGAGGATCTCATTCATTCCTTGAGCCCTGGCCAGGATAACGTATGGACTGCCCTTGACCTAAGGAAGTCTGGTGCTGATCCTGATCTCTCTAGGAAAGAGGCCCCTTCCTGCCTTCCTCCCTTGCTGATGTCTTACAACACTCACTGCTGGGCTTTTCCAGTATGTTCCCCACCCTGTTCATGCTGCTTGGCACTTTCTGAAGAATAGGAAATCCATGCTTATGGTTGTACTTGAAGTCCTTGTCTCATGAGTCCTTCTTACTCTTCCCAAGATTATACCTTTGCTATGTACCCACCGTCCATGATCGCAACAGGCAGCATTGGGGCTGCAGTGCAAGGCCTGGGTGCCTGCTCCATATCCGGAGACGAGCTCACGGAGCTGCTGGCAGGGATCACGGGCACTGAAGTGGTGAGTGCTGGGGAGCTGGGTGGCAGCTGGTCCACTAGTGCAAGGGTGCTATGCCCTGAGTTGCCAGCAGAGGGGGGCACCCACCACCAACTTTGCCTGACTCCTCGTTTCAGGCCCCCAAGCGTGGGGCTTCTGTGGCTTTTTATCTGCCTAGCTTTGGAGAAGACCGAGTGTTTTGGGTGGGGTTAAGGGCACTGCCCCTGGATGCTCTTTCCTTGCCAAGTGTTTGTTGGAACGGGGGTGGGGGACTTGGGTGTCGGATGCAGGGCTGCTCTCACACCCTCTTGCCACATCCTCTTGCCAGTTTCTGAGAACTGAAGGTCGATCTCTGGGGTTGGGCTGTGGCCTAACCTCCCCAAACTTCCCTGTGCACTGGAAGGTGTCCTTCCCCTGCACCTGCTGCCAGATACTCATTCCGGGGGAGGGGAGGGAAGTGGACCTTCCTCTGCTCCATCCGGCGGTCCCTCACTGGCGGTCCCTCACTGTTCCATGTTCCCAGGACTGCCTGCGGGCTTGCCAGGAGCAGATCGAAGCTGCGCTCAGAGAGAGCCTCAGGGAAGCTGCCCAGGCCAGCGCTAGCCCGGTGCCCAAAGCCCCCAGGGGCTCCAGCAGCCAGGGGCCCAGCCAGACCAGCACTCCCACAGATGTCACAGCTATCCATCTGTAGCCCTGGAAAGGGCCCCTCAAGTGGCCACCAAGAGCAGAGGAGGGGACATTGCCTCCCACCCCCACTTCTGCCCTCCAGGAATGAACCATACCACCCATGTCTGAAGCCTGAGGGGGCTCCCATTTGCCCCTTGCAAAGCTGAAGGGGCCAGGTCCTGCCTGTCCCTGCATTGTGCATTAAGGGGCCAAGTCAACTGTATTTGGGTGGTGAGTCAGGCCCCCCCACCCCCCACCTCTGACCAGCTCCTTCTCTCACTAGCTCGGGGTGGTTCAGGCTGGTCAAGGACAAAATTGAAGTAGATAAAATATACGCACCAGCATTCCTTTTTGAGGCTCCTCTCTGGGGTTCTCAAGTTCTCAAGTGCTAAAATGCCCCAGTGCCTTTGAAAGGGGTTGCCCCTTTTAGGGTTATTGCATTTGGATGGGGGTCTTCCTAAAGATGAAATTTCAGACGCTCTGATAGATACGTGAGGGGAAGTAGTCTGGATGGCTCCTCTCACCACATTCTGGAAGCACCTGCATAAGCCGTGCTCACAGCTGCTCCTAGAGGTGCCGGAACCAACGAATTCCTCCTTGCTTTGTTTCCCGCTCAGCTTCTCCCGTGTGATAGAGAGGGGTCGGTGCTGAAGGAAAAGGTTGTGTTAATTTATTAATTTGCTTGTATACAACTGTAAGAGGGTGTGGTGGGGCCAGTGTACCCCACAAGTGGTGGTAACCCTGGTGGTTGCTGTATCCCCTCCCGTCTGCTACTTGCTAGAGAATCTTTGTGGCCAAGGAGCTGCTACAGCCTGGGGTGGGGCCATGCCGCCCTCCTCTCCCTTTGGCCCTCTGCTCCTCCAGTGGGGAGGATGAAGCAGGGATGCCCTGGAGGTGACTGAGCCCACCGTCTTGGAGAGGGAGGCAAGCCCTGTTGACACAGGTCTTTCCTATGGCCAAAAGGTCCAGGCTGGTGGCCCAGGACCATCATGTTACCTTAATAAAGATTCTAGGAAAAAAACTGGCCTTGGCTTCTTGGATTGGGTAGTGGTGTGGGCAAAAGCCTATTTCTAGCATGTACTGAGATAAAGGTCTTAAGCTGCGGTCAGCAAGCTTTCTCTATAAAGGGCCAGGTTGTAGGCACTGTGGGCCATATGGTCTCTGACCCAAATACAGTCAATTCTGCTATAATGTGACAGGCATTCCAAAAAATCACTGCACTATGCAAAATCATGCAATCTAAATAGGGCTTATGGGAAAAATGGGGCTGGTGGCACAACACTCAAGACTAGTGACATTTTTTTGTTTTGAAAAAGGAAACTAATGAAGAGGTAGCAATTTTACACATATCAAATGGTTAGGAAGCATAGCTACTACAATAAATATGGCCCATTATCTTGGAAGATAACCTGAGGTTTGCTTGTGGATGTTGGAAGAGCTGCAACTTGTGAATTACTATGACATGGTGGGTTGTGGAGGTGTGATCTGAAATCAGAAGGAAAGTTACAATACTAGATGTGGATGGGTGTGGCTCCCAATGTGTGCCATGAACTGAGATGGCTGGGGAATATTTTGAGGTGTTTTGTGCATTCTGCTCAGTCCAACTGGATGCAATTTTCTGTATTCACCTAGTGTTTCTCAAGGACAAAATTGCACATTATCAAACATGGAATTTGTGTTATGACCCAATTGTTGCCAAATAAAATAATCAGGTTGGAAAAAATCCACATTTTCAAAAGCAAGTAGCAAGGATTATAGAATTGTGCTCAATATTATCAGCTGTAGCCTGCAAGCAGCCATAAGCAACATGTAAATGAATGGGTGTGGCTGTGTTCTAATAAGCTTTTACTTATGGACGCTGGGTATTCTCTGACCTTTCTTGCCCCCCAGCATCTCTACTTTCCTTGAGACTTCTGCTGTAGCCCTTCCATCCACAGCTGAGACCTGACAGTCCGCGGAACCACCCTCTCCAGGTTGCAGGCCATGTGGCCAGTGTTTGGGTAGACAGTTTGCCCTCTGGGCATGAACAGGGTGGGAACAGCCTAAAGGAAACAACTTACAGAATAAAGAGGCTCCTATGTAAACTGGGTAAGACTCCACTTCTGAAATGGAAACAGAAAAATTCCCATGTCTGGCTGAAGAGGGAAAGCAGAAAGAACTCCATTGACTACACCATTGTAGAGCATTCAATAAATACCTGCCTTTTAGTTTTTATCTACATCTCAGTGACTTTACACAAGAGTCCCAGAGAAAGTTATCCAAGCCCCAGATGGGAAGTGGGAGATTCAAATCTCAAGTCAGGTCTTAGACTTGAGCAGGGATGCAGACCTAAAATGGAAGGGCGGGCCAGCCAGACCCTCAGTACTCCCTGTCCAAGACGGGAGGACAGATGTCCCTGTGACCCATCCCTGCCCTGAGTTTTCAGGCTGTAAAGGCTTGGTGTCATTTTTAGCCACCAACAGGGGTCCTGGTGTCCCCACAGGCCCACTGGGCCAGGACAGGTGTCTGTTTCCTCAGTCCATGGTGTTGGGGACATCTTCCACATCTCTGGGGACTGCACTCTGGAGCTCACGCCTGATCTCAGGTGACAGTTGTGGATGGGATTGTAGTCGGAGCAGCTCCAGGATGGCCTCTTTCTGATCTGTGGCCAGGTCCGCCTTGTAACGCTGGACCAAGGTCAGGAGGCACTGGTGCCAGAGCACGGGGAGTTTGCGCTTCTCTGTCCGGAAACCTAGGAAATGGAAGACCAGGGCGTCCAGCACCCGGTAGGGCAGTGCGTATTTCTTGTCTAGCAGCAGTCGCAAGAAGATGCTGTTGGCACCGCTGTAATCCATCTCAGCTATTTTCAGCATGGCAGCACTAGGGGGAAAAGGTGGTGGGGTGGGCTTAGTGGTGGGGGAAATGTTGGAGGAAGAATCCTATTTCTTCTTCTCCTCTGCTGGCCCTTACAATCTGGTATTCCTAAGGCGGCCATCCCAGGCCTCCTCAGGTACCCAATCTTATCACTGACTCCAATTACCATCTTTATGTGGCTCCATCCCAAATTCCTACCTCTGGCTCAAAATTCCTGCCCAGTATCTGACTAGAATATGTCCAAACATTACAACATCTCCATCCTTAACCTATTTTTCTTTCTGTGTTCTCTATTCATTCATACATTCATTCAAAGTATTTACCGAGCACCTACTACGTGTCAGGCACTGAGATCCTATTCTCATGGAACTTACATTCTAGTGAGGTCATGATATCACCCTCCACTGGCTTAAATAAGCCACAAACCCAGTGCTATTCTTAGCTCCTTCCTTACCCTGTCTCCCCTCCCCATGTCCTGGCAATCCTACTACCTGGATATTTATTGACCAGTCCCCCGCCACCTCCCACCAACACTACCTGGAGTGCAACACAGGGATGGAGCACTTGGTGATGATGCTGCCCACAATGATGGCTTCCCTCAGGGTACAGGTGCCCGACTCGCACAGTGGGATCAGGATCCCTGGGGAGGGTCAGAAGAGTGGTCACTTTGGGCCCAGGGTCCAAGAAAGGAGGTAGACCAGGAAGTACTTCCTGTTCCCCAGGACAGCCACTGGAACTTGGCCCCAGAGACAGCTGATTTCAAAGTCAAGCCTGCTGCTTTCAGCTGCAGGAGCTCCAAAACCCCCCCTTCTTCCCTGGGCTTCTACCTTTGAACCAGGCTCCAGGCTTAAACAAGGCCTTCTTGAGTGCCATGTAGAGGTGGAAGTTGAGTCGCTTGTATTCAGCGATGTCATCTCGTACTCGGGGAAGCAGGACAAGGTTGTAGAAACGCTGGGCCATACGTTCCTTCAGGTTAGAAGCGAAAATCCTAGTTGGGTGTGAGGGGAGGGAGGATGTTTCCAGGTCATATGGAGCCTGCCCTTTAAATATCACGTGGATGGTCAGTGTGTGAGTCGTGTGCATGCAATGCCCAAGTTAGTTTAGAGAGGGGACAGGAAGGGCAACATGATACATTAAAATAGACTGGACACTGTCTGTCTCTGGGAGTGCCAGAGCTCCTCTGAACTGATGGCCACTCAGCTATGCACCTTTCTCTCCCTGCCACAGGCCCTCTCTACCATGCTGGTCACAAGGCACCTGAGCACACTTGGGAGCCACAGATCCCTGAAGTCACTCTTGACACTCCAGGGTTGTAGCCAGGTAATTATAAGCCTCTCCCCTGGAATCTCATCACAGGGGATTCCCAACAAGGTCTTGGTCAAAAAAATGAGATAGAAAAAGCTGAGAAACTGTTGTTATGAAGAAACACTAAAGAAAGCTGTGGAGGAAAAGGGAAGTTAAAATGTAATAGTAAAGGCAGGGAAAGGGAAAGCCTGTACTTCCCACCCCCAGCCCTCACTTGCAGATCCCTAGCCCCCTTTGACTCTACCTGGTGGCTTGGTACATGGCAGCTGCAGTCCAGGCCTCAGGCTCTGTGACATAAAGGATTTGCTCCCAGTTGGAGAGTGCAGGGATGATCTTAAATGCCTTGGGCAGTTTCCCACTGCGGTATTTAGATAACACCTGGGGGGTGGGGGGGGAGAGGTAGACTAATCATCTAACATATAACAAGTGCCAGGCGTGCTTTTCATATATTAACTCATTCAATCCTCAAAACAACCCTCTAAGAAGGTGCTAATATTACCCTCACTTTATAGATGAGGAAACTGAGACCAGAGAGTTAAGTAACTTATAAAAGGTCACTAAGTCACTACGGGGCACTCTCTTAAGTCTGTTCTCTGCCACCACGGAATATCTGATATGAGAGAAGTGGGCAGGCAAAGCCTTCAGGCGGGAGTCCACAGTGTCTGCAACGGCATCATCCCATCATGGCTCCCCCTCAGCTCTTACCTCCCGGACCCCTCTGTAGACCTCCAGGACCCGAGGGTCCAGCTGGGGCATAGGGAAGCCAGACACCTCTGACATGACCGTTTCAACCTCCGTCTGCTTCTCGGTCAGCTTCTCCATGATGATGTCAGCCAGGGTGCGCCTAGAAGGCCAGGAAGGGGAGTGGTAGGAGAACAGGTGCTATGGTCACAATCCAGGAAGCTCCAGACTCTCCATGTACTCCCTTGTGAGCTCTACCAAACCTGTGATCCTCCTGGGATGTGCGGCTTCTGCCCAAGTCTGGGCCCACCCACCCATAGTGGAATTATGGCAGGGCACAAAGACCTGAAAATCATTCAACTTAGGACAAAGCTAGCTGTCATGGGAAGTAAGAACCTGTACTCAGACTACCTGGGCTCAAATCCTGGCTCATCCACTCCCTGTGTGACCTTGGGTATGTTTCTTTACCTCTCAATGCCTCAATTTTCTCATCTGTAAAACAGATAATAACAGAGCCTACTTCATAGGGTTACTGTAAGGATTAAATGTGTTGGTACATATATATTATTTAGAACTATCAGTATGCAGCAAGCGCATAGTTAAGCACTGCCTGTTTCAAACACATCCATTGCATACCGGGAATATGCTGAGTACTGTCCAATTAGAAATCCCTCATCTGACCCCTCCAAAGTGCCAGTCACATCTCATTTATATGCCAAGATTTCTCAAGTAGCTGGGATCATCGGAGAGACTATACCATAAACTTTTCCCCATTTAAATTTATTTTGGAAATATTTCTAAAATTGATTAAATTCTTGGCCTCCTTAAACAGAGTACACCAGACATAATCTGATCTTAATGGTTCAGAATTGCCATTACAATGGGCTCTAGTATAATGGTGTCCTTATAGGTTGCTGAGGTGTATTTAAAACCAGTTCCTATATTCTGAGAACCCATTCAATGCCAGGCAATGTGTATGGGACTTGCCAGATAGTCTCATATAGTCCAGGCAACACCTATTTGAAGTATTATTATCCCCCTTATACAGACGTGGGAACTGACACTCAAAGAGACTAACTCACCAAGGTCTTACAGCAGTCAAGTGGGGGAAAAGATTCAAACCCTGGTCTTTCAGGTTCTAAACTAAACGGCCTCAGACTGCTCAGTTCATGTGGGTCCACACTTGCTTTCTGAAGATGTCAGCCGTCCTTTCTCAAGACTGTCAGGAGTCCCTGTTTCTAACAGCCTTCCTCTTCTGTTTACTGCAGGCTGGAATACTGTTCTGCTAGGCTCGTTTGAATTACCTCTGAAGTAGGAATTATAAGGTGCTCAGTGAAAACCCGAGAGGCACTCTGGTGGGACAAACGTACAAGCCCAAACACACATACTTTGCAACTCTGTTTCAGACGCTCAGCATCCATGCCTTCATTCTGTGCTATCAAATAAGCTGCCACAGAACTTATCATTTAGCCTCCCTGCGTTTTCACACCTTGATTAGCAAGAGAGATATATCAACCTCAGACAGCCTGAAGAACAGAGGACATCTTATTAGCATCACAGGGTCAGAATTAAATGGCTGAGAGGTTTTATCCTAGATCTCCTCACACCACCAGCTGAGCCAAGATCCATGGGCTTAGGAGTTTGACCACAGGCAGCCTAAATGCCTGCATGGTTCTTTTTCTTTTTTTTAGGAGGTACTAGGGATTGAACCTGGGACCTCGCTCATGGGAAGCAGGCACTCAACCACTGAGCTACACCCACTCAGCTGCTTCCATGTTTTGCAGCCAGCATATATTATAGATAGGAATAAATCTATAGTTCATAGCAGAGGGTGATTTTGCCGCCCTGCCACCCCCACCCCGCCGGGGGACATTTGGCAATAGACATTTTTGGTTACCGCAATTGGGAGAAACATAGCTACTGATACCTAGTGGGCAGAGGTCAGGGATGCTGCTAAACATCCTACATTGCACAGGACAGTCCCCACAACAAAGAACAGTTTGGCCAAAATGTTAACAGGGCTGAAGTAGAAAAATCCTGGGTTAAATGAAGCTTAGGACATAAAAGAGGTCTGTCTGAGGAAACCGAGCATACCAAGAACAAATACAATGGGATGGATCTCCCCATAGCTATATCTTAGGTAGTTGGGATGCTTGCAGAACAGGTGGACAGGGACAGATGATGTATTCCAAGTCTGGGTCATTCCCTTGGAGGATGGACCAGTTTTGTCAAAGTGGTTTCCTACAACTGGCAATGCTCAGGCTCTTTCCAAAGGTAGGGAACCAAAAGTCTGCCAGGGCATTTGCTTTCCTGTGGGAACTTTATACCAGGATCTGTTACCCCAAATCCCAGGTTGTGCCAGCCCTACCTAGCCGGAGGGTTCTTGTTCATGAACATCTCAATGGCACGCTCGTCCTCAGGGTCCACGTCCACTTCTGCTTGGTGGCTCATCCCTGTCATTGTGGCAGCCTTCTCCAGAGTGGGCCACTCCTCATCCTCCTCATCCGACCCATCCTGCGGCACTCCTGGACCTAAAAGAGGGGAGATGAGATGGATGGGTGCTGCATGGAGAGGGTGAGGGATTTAGAGTCAATTCAACTTTAACAAGTATCTAGTTTGGCACAGATGTGGCTCAAGCAGTTGAGCATCCACCTCCCACATGGGAGGTCCTGAATTCGGTTCTGGTGCCTCCTGA
>JAQZBX010032134.1:0-25999 GCA_029593785.1 Cabassous unicinctus | reverse complement strand
TCTCTCTACTTACATATTGGGTCTTTTTTCCATTAGAGCTCTTAATATATTAATCACAGTTATTTTAAATACCCTGTCTGATAATTCCAAAATCTATACCACATTCTAAGTCTGGTTCTGAGGCCTGCTTTGTGTCCCCAGATTGTTTTTTTGTTGCCTTTTGGCATGCTTTGTAACTTTTTGTTGACAACCAGACATATTGTACTGAGTAATAGGAACTGAGGTAAATAAGCCCGTAGTTTCTAGGAACTTGGCTGTGTTTAATGTTTTCTGTAGTTATAGATGCTAGAGGCTTCAAATTCCTCTAGTGACCTTGACTTTGTCTTGCCTCTTGACTTTTTACTAAGTCGTCCCCCTTAGAAACAGTCTGTGTCTTGCTGTTCTCCAGTGTAACCCACTGCTATTATTCTAGAGCCCTGTTGTGGGATGTTAAAGTGTGTAGGAGAAGGAACATTCAATAATCTTCTGAATAAATCTCAGTCTTTTAGCAGGCCTTGTCTTGCGGCTGTGACTTCCACAAGAGTTTCTCTCGTGGTATAGGTCCCCTCTACTCTGCCCCCATCCCTTGTCCCTTCCCTGGCTGCAGCATTCCCAACTCATTTCCTGAAAGCTAACCCCTGTTGACTATCTTTTATTCTGCCACCCACCCCGACCCTCCCAACCCCTTAGGTGAGACAGGAAGGCTAGAGGGAGCTGTATTGGGAAGAATACCCTGTCCCTGAGTTGAGGTAAGACTGACAATTTTTTTTGCCCCTGAGGAGTAAGCCTTTGTTATGGAAAAATCCCCTCTCCTCACCCCTCCCCTCTAAAGCCTTCTGAGTAAATCTTTCTAGGCTTTTCACTGTGAGAACCTGATGGGGTTCCCATGAAAGCATTTCTCATTCCCAAGCTAGTCCACACTCAGCCCCCTGATATTTATTATATTTATTAATGTATAACTGTTTCTACACTTATTTATGACTCCAGTGGCTTCTTTGGCAGGTAAGCAGGGCTCAGCTGTATCTCTGAATAAGCCTGTCTCTCCAGAGTTTAGGGTGTTTTTTTTTTGCTCTGCAACCTCAGTTCTCTGATGAGTCTGGAAAAAGTCATTGATTTTCAATTTGCCCAACATTGTCTCATAAGGATGGGAGTGGTGACTTCCAAACACTTTACCTGTCAGAGAGGAAACTGAACATGAGTCATTATGACATATTGTGAATTACTCTTTAGTCAATAAAAATTGTTTTTGTAGATGAATACTTATTAATACTGGATGATGGCTATGAATCCTTGTTAGGTGAAAAAGGCAGGTTATGAAACAATACGTATGACTTTATTTTTATAAAAATAATTTTAAATACATAGAAAAGTACCTGTAAGGATAGTTCTTAAAAGTAGTTATCCCTAATTGGTGCAATATGGGAATTTTATTTTCTTCTTTGTGTATATCAGTATTACCTAATTTTCCACAGTGAATATATATCTATACATGTACATACATACACACCCATATATATTTCATATGGAGAAAAATATTTAAAAATGTTGGATTTGCTGTAACACAATCAAAATCCCAGAGAAAGTGGCTGTATAACTTTATCTTAATAGTGTTAAGCAACCATCTACCCTCCTATAAAGAAACAATATCAGTAAAAAGCTCTTAGGATCTGTATCTTTAAATGATGTAACCTAGTATACCTTCCAAGATTAACTGACTGCAAAGTGTCTACCCTGGAAAATGGACAGGGCAGTTTACTGAGCAAGACAGTAAGCTTTTAAACACATTAAATGTTAAGCAATATTTATGAAAACATGGCATTGAATTTGAAATAGTTTATCTGAAGTCTTTATTTTTAAAGTAGTTAGATTATTTATTTATTTATTTATTTTTTATAAAAAGCCACTTGTAGATTGAGACAATAAAACTTTGCAATCTGTGTATGGACATTTATCCTTTTTCTTTTTTAAGTGATAGGGTAAGTGAAAGAGTTGGAGGAAGGAATACATAGTTCATCCCAAAATGTTACTAAATCTTTAAAGGATGTCCAAATGAACAACAACAACAAAAAATACTATGCATTTGTGCAGTAAAGGATTAGCTCATCAAGCTTGGGCTGTCCAAACCCTGCATACTCTAAAGAAAGGTTTTGTTCTTGGCCAGGGGATAACCTCTTAGCCCTGGAATATCCTGTCTGATAAGAGTATCTTCATTTGCTTTGGACCTTGGGCCACACCAGTCTCTATGCTAACAGTGTGATTCATGGTAGGGGCCTTGGGCCATGTGGCTTCAGTTTGCGCTCTGGAGGGGCTAATGGCCAAGTAAGTAAGGTCAGCCACATGGTACCCTGTGCCTATGTGACTAACCTCCAATAAAAACCCTGGACACCAAGGTTAGAGTGAGCTTCCCTGGTTGGCAGTACTTTGTGCATGTTGTCACACAACAATTGAAACTCATATCTAGTCTCTCCTAGACTCTGCCCTATGCACCATTTTCCTTTGCTCATTTTAATAGGCATCGATTTACTCCATCTATGAGTATGACAATTTTTCTGAGTTCTCCAAACCTGAGGGTAGTCTTGGATACCCTCAATCACAGTTGATGTTAGAAGTAGGATTTTCTAGAAGAGCTCTAACTCACTGAAACATGGTGAAAACATGGCTTAGGAGAAGAAAGGAGGATAGCATGGGGTTGACAAAACTTTGATTCCTGGATGGCCACTGGGTCACCCATGGGATAAAACAGCAACTGCACTGTGATCAGTTACTAGAGGTAGACATTACCAAAGCAATTTAAAAAATGATAGCTCCAAATCCTGAGGAGGTGGCTCATGGAAGAAATGCAAAGTAATAAGAAACAAGCTAAAAAATACTATCCCTTGATGATTGTTAACTGTATACAATAGCGAAACTGAAAGTAAAGGAGTATGTTGAGCTAGGTTCTCATGCTATGAGAAGCTAATATTTTAGCTAGTCTGAGCGACAGGAGCAAGTGTCATAGCTGCTACCAAAGGGACCAGTTATGCTGAAAGGGCAGATAGTTAAGAAAATTAGAGTGATTTACAAGAGAACAGGAAAAGACAAAGGGGAGAGTCAAGGGACTCAACAGCAGGGTGGAAATCTTTCAATAGTTACTAAGAAGTGGGATGAATAAAACAGACATTGATAGGTCAAAACAAAGGGCTTAATGAAGAACCACCTGAACTTGGGTGAACTGATGAAAATCCCTGCTGATCCTCCAACATTGAAGGTTCCTAAACAGATATGCTCTATTTACCCTAGTTTGGAGGAATTTTAAAAGCTCAAAGAGGAGCAGATGTGGCTCAAGCAGTTGGGTGCCCGCCTCCCCCATGGGAGATCCCAGGTTCGGTTCCCATTGCCTCCTAAAGAAGACAAGCAAGGCAGCGAACTGACTTGGTGAGCTGATGTAACAAGCTGATGCAACGAGATGACATAATGAAAGACAAAACAAGCAGGGAGCAGATGTGGCGCAAGTGATTGGGCGTCTCCTTCTCACATGGGAGTTCCTGGGTTCGGTTCCAGGTGCCTCCTGAAAGAAAACAAGCAGACACAGAGAGCACACAATGAACAGACACAGAGAGCAGACAACAATGGGGGTGGGGAGAAATAAATAAATAAATCTTTTTTTAAAAAAGGAAAAGAAAAGCCCAAAGACAAAGATGAGAAGGAGAAACATGGCCTTAAGTCACCTGCAGTGAAGGTACAGTAAACTAAGCAGGATGAGGACTGATGAAAGGGCCAGGGTCCCTTGGTCTGACCCTCAACTGGAGACCCAAAGTCATATGCACATATGTGGATAAAATGGCCAAGGTTAGAGAAGAGACTTTTTTGGGGACTCTTTGAAACAGAAGCCCAATGTACTTTGATTCTAAAATCTGTTGGTAAAGACCTAATGGAGGCTACAGTGAGATTAGGAAGATTAAGGTGAAAATTTGGATCAAAACTGGAATGTTTGAATGGATTATATGTGAAGTGGTTGCATCTCTTTTACCTAAGTGTGTTATTGGGATAGATATTATATTCATCTGGGGAATACTTCCCTTACCTAGTATTATGAAATAGAAGGCATGAAAGTTTACCCTTCAGACAGTATTAATTAAACTTGCTAAATGGGACCCTATAGAATTGCCTGAGCCCACACAGGTTGTTAATTTGTATAGAATTATAGAATAGTATATTTGTGGACAAAAAGAGATTACCATTTTAGTTAACGAAGGAAGAAGCTGGAGTGCCGGTTCTAATGAATTCTCTGTACCACAGTCTTTTGTGGACCACAGACTAGGGCTTAAAGCAAAGCCTATGTAGACCACTGGGATTTTAGATAAGAAAATTTCCAGACCCAGCAGTACGATATATGCCATTTGAGAGATAAGGACTTACTTGCTATTGAACATTAAATGAAATTATCTCTATCACTGAAGAAAATAAATAATCTTGAAATAATCTTGAAACAACCAAACTATCCATAATTTCTTGGGTGATGTTGGAGAAATACTCTAATAAGGATGTAATTCATAGAAGAATTTCATCTTAAGATGGAAATGGTTTTTACAAGAATGTGCTACTGGGGAAGGCAAGGGATGTTCATCATATTCAAGAGCAAGGTAATCTCTTTTCCCCTAGGGTCAACTTTGGAGCCACCTGAGGAGCTGCCAGATCCTATGGCCACATGAATGATGCCCTATGAACAGCTCTCTATTGACTAGCAAAGAGCTGCTTGGCTTATGGATGTCAGTTCCAAGGTGAATGGACAGCATCCTCTTTGGAGGGCCACTTCACTAAACCTAATAGATGGAAAAACTCTCATTGAGGCAGGTAAGAACAAATCACCTCAGTGAGCTGGATTGCATGCTGTTTTCCTTGCAATAATGGAAGAATTGGAAAATGATCAGAGCCCTTATCAGATTATAAAATCAGATGGACAATTGAAAGCAAAACTATTAAAGGTGAGTCCATATGGGACACAATCCTATGAAAATCATTATGGGAATTTAAGGTGTGTTTTAAAGTAAAACCTGCCGATGCCTGGCAGGTGAATATTCTGATGAGCCTGCTTGAGATGGTCACCTGGGTACAGGAAATGAAGTGAATTTATGAGCTCTATTTCATTCTGTTTATTCATTAATTCATTCATTCAACAAATACATGTGGGCCACAAATTGTAAACCAAGGATTAGTCTAGGTATTGGAACCATAAAACTGATCCCTGCCCTGAGGAAATAAGTTACATAATGGGGAAGACAGATATATAAATACATTAGAGTACAGTGTGAAAGTGTTAAACTGGCACCAGAAAAAAATGCATTGAGACTCTAGGATAAGTACAGAACTACAAACAATAGGGATTCCTCCAAATAGGGAGGGGTTAGATATTGTACATACCCCAAAAGACAAATGCTCAAAAAAACAACCCTCAAGGGGGGATGTTAATATTGTTCCTGTTTACCTCAGGAAGAAACTCAGTTGTAGAGACGTTAACTAATTTGTATATGATCACATAACCAATGAGTGGCAGAATCTGGATTTTAATCCATTTATATCTGATTCTTGAGCCTAGACATCAGAGGACAGTGATCCCTGAGAGATGGGAAGTATATGAGATGAGACATATGATTGCCCCAGCTTTCAGCATTAAGAAACTTTGTAGGCCACAGTACATGTAGGGGAAACCCAGGTAGAACCCAAGGAATTGAGTTGAAGAGACAGAGCTGATAATCCAGAGAGACCAAGGTGGCTAGCATACTTGGGAGAAAGTAGTGAAGAAGAGAGCTGTACAGAGACATAATTCTGGAAATCAGTGGGAGGTCCCCCATTAATATTGATCAGTGCATTTATATGAGGAAACTACCTATGGCTGGGGAAAGAATGACCTGAAAGGATTAGAGGCATCAAAACCCAAAACTCACACAGGGCTAGGAATAATGCTTCTTTCTACTGGCTAGACTGAAAAAAACCCCTCAATTACCGGACATTGGGTAAAAAACATCTTGCTTCAGTCATAGGGAATAATTAGCCCTAGGCCAAATGCTGTCATGGTCCTGCCCAACACAACTTAAAAAACAAAACTTGAAAGGATAAAATTTTTTCAAGGAATTTAACTACATCCTACCATAAAGCTCAGGAATATTTATGGTAATACAAAAATATCTAGCACCCATGAAGGTAAAATTTACAATATCTGGTATTCAATAAAAAATATACCAGAATTCCAAAGAAGCAAGGAAATATGACTCAAAATGAGCAGAAAAATTGATCAATCAAAACCAATCCAGAACTGACACCGACGTTAGCAATAGTAGATAAGGTCATTAAAATAGTTACTATACAGTATTTCATTTCCTCAGAAAGCTTGAGGGAAGATTAAACATATTAAGAAAAAACATGGAAAATATAAATAAAGTCACAAATCACAATTCTGGAGATGAAAACTACAATGTATGAAATGAAAAAGATACTGGATGGGATTAAAGACAGATTAGCCATTGCAGAAAAAAGGATTAGCACACCCAAAGACAGCAATAGAAGCTATCCAAAATGAAACACAAAGATTAAAAGGACTGAAAGAAAAATGAACAGAGGATCAGTGAGCTGTAGGAGAAGGAAAAGAGATCTATATGTATGTAATTAGATTACCTGAAGCAGAAAAGAAAAAGAAAGGAAGAAATATTTGAGGAAATAATGGCTAAAAAAAATACAAATTTAATAAAAACTATAAACCACAGATCCAAGAAGTTCAATGAGCCCCAAGCATATGAGAATTTAGAGTCAACTTTAAGCCTATA
This sequence comes from Cabassous unicinctus, assembly GCA_029593785.1. NCBI lineage: Eukaryota > Metazoa > Chordata > Mammalia > Cingulata > Chlamyphoridae > Cabassous > Cabassous unicinctus. The sequence continues at coordinate 19,220 of JAQZBX010032134.1, read as the reverse complement.
ACTTCCCAAGACTTCCTTCACTTCTGATACCCACTGAAAGTTTGGCAAATTCACAAAACCTCTCTCAGGTTTCATAAATTACTAGAAGGACTCACAGAACTCACTGAGATCATTATACACACAATTATGGTTTATTACAGGAAAAGGATTCAGATTAAAATTAGCCAAAGGAAGACACAAATAGGGTAAAGTCTGTTAAGATTCCAAATGCAAAGCTTTTTTTTTTCCTTTCCCCGTGGAGTCAGGATGTATTACCCTCCTGGCATTCATGCCAACTGTGGAAATGTTTAAGCTTCAGTGTTCAGAAATTTTATTAGGGCTCCATTATGTAGGCATGATCGATTGATTGTCCACATAGTTGATCTCCACCTCCAGGTACACTGATATTGCATAACTAAAAGCCTCCACCCAACACCCATGGTTGGTCATTCCAGTGCTTCTAGCCCATACCCTAAAACTATTAGGTGTGAGCAGTGCTTCCAGTCCCTACCAGTGCTTCCAGCCCTATCCTAAAATTATTAGATGTGGCCATCCACTGCCCTAAACAAAGACACTCCTATAAGGTATGATATAGATTACTTCCCAAATACTTTACAGCACAAAGCACAAGACACATGACAAAACTACACTAAGGCATTTCATAATTAAGTTGTTCAAAACCAAAGATGAATAAATAGAAAATCTCAATGATAAACGAGTAAATAGAAAATCTATAAGCAGGCATAGAAAAATAGACACTGCATTAAAGGAACAAAGACAGGGATGACAATAGGTGCAAGAGAAGAGAGTAGAACAGCATCATTAAAATACTGAAAGGAAAACTAACAAAATTCTTTACCCAGTGAAAATGTCTTTCAAAAATGCAAGTAAAATTGATTTTTTCAGACATACAGAAGATGAAAATTCATCATTAGCAGATCTGCACTATGAGAAACATTAAAGGTCATCCTTCAGGCAGAAGGAAAAGAATTTCCTTCCGTTAGTTCAGTAAGTGATTAAAAAAAAGTAGAGAGAAAACCATTAAGGACATACAAGACATAAACAATACTATCAACCAAATTGAACTAATTGACATTTATATAACACACTATACATCATCAGAATAAACACACACATACACACACATATATATTAGTGCCCACAGACCATTTATAAAGATAGACCATATTCTAGGTCATAAAACAAATCTCACTATATTAGAAGGTAAAAGGGAAAAGCTAGATTATCATTGCAGTAGATATAGAAAAAGCATTTGACAAAATCCCACCTCCATTCATGTTAAAAACAGCAAATTAGAAATAGGAGGAAATTTCCTCAATATGAAAAGGAGAATCTATGAAAAACCTACAGCTAATGGGATACTTAACATTTGAAAGACTGAATGCTTTTCACCTAATATCAGAAACAGAGCAAGAACATCTTTCACCAATTTTATTCAACAATATACTGAAGATTATAGCCAATGAAAAAAAGCAAGAAAAAGAATTAAAAGACATTGAGATTGGCAAGAAAGAAATAAAACTGTCTTTCTTGGCAGATGACATAATCATATACATAGACAATCCAGTGTAATCTACAAAAATGCTACTAGAATTAATAAACAAGTTTGGAAAAATTTTAGGATACAAGATCAATTTATGAATTTTCATATATTAGCATCAAACAATTGGAAATCAAAATATAAAATATACCATTAAATATCCTCAGTAATATGAAATAGTTGGAAAAAATATGACAAAAGAGGTGCAAGATTTGTTCACTAAAAACAATAAAGTATTGCTGAGAGAAAAATTTAAAGACCTAAATAAATGGAGAAATAGTCCATGTTCATGATTGGAGAGATTCAATATTTTAAGATGCCAATTCATCCTGAATTTATCTCTAGATTCAATAAAAGCCCAATCAAAATCTCAGCTTTTTTTTTTTTGTAGAAAATGACAAGATACTCTAAAATTCATATGTAAATGCAAATTACCTAAAATAGCTGTCTTATTCTGTCAAAGGGCTGCTGACGCAAAGTATCAGAAATCTGTTGGCTTTTAAAAAGGGTATTTATTTGGGGGTAAAAGCTTACAGTCCCAAGGCCATGGAAAATCCAACTCAAAGTACCATAAGAGGTGCTTTCTCACCAAAGTCAGCTGCCATGTGTTGAAGCAAGATGGCAATCTCTGGCTGGTCTCTCCATCCCTTCCAGACTTCCTCTTCCTCTTGAGCTCTGTGGGCACATCTTCTTGAGGCTCCATGCTTAAGTGATCCTGTAGTCCTCTCTCACCTGGCATAGGGCTTGTTTCTTTCTGGGCCTCCTATATCAGTCTCGGGTGCTCTGAGCTCTTCTCAATTTCAGCTGTAAGCTATCCGGCAAATGGCTCATCTCTCCCTGGGAACTCAGCTCTTCGAGTCTTCTCCATTCTGTCACATGACAGGATAAAACACGACAGAGCTCTCTCTTCCTGTGTGTCTTTGTGGGTATCCATTTGTATTAGACCCAGTAAGGGGGCGGGGACTCAACCTGGGTCATGCCTTACTGAGGTTGTCGAATCGAAAAGCCCTAAAAGCAATCTGAACAGGTAATCTAATCAAAGGCCCTCAACTGAATTTAATACAATCAAAGGGTATCACACCCAGAGATTCATTTACAAACATATTTTTCTTTTTGTGATTCATAAAATAATCTCAAACCATCACAATGGCCAATACAAATTTGAAAAAGAACAAAATTAGAAAACTAACACTACATTTCAAGACTTACTATGATGCTACAATAATCATGACAATGTGGTGTTGACATATATGTAGAGAAATAGATCAATGGAATAGAATAGAGAGTTCAGAAACAGAAACGCACAAATATGCACATCTTACTTTTGACAAAAGTGCAAAGGCAATTCAGTAAATAAATTAAAAAAAAAGGATAGTTTTTTTACACAAATGGTGATGGGACAATTGGATATCTACATATAATAATGTATTTAGACCCTTACCTTATACCACATACAAAAATTAACTCAAAATGGGTTACGGTCCTAAATATAGAAGCTAATACCAAACAATTCTAATAAAACCAGGATAAAATCTTGGGAACCGTAAATGAGGCAAAGATTTCTTAGTTATGACACAAAATCAAGATCCCTAAAATTTAAACATTGATAAAATGGAATTCATAACAGTTAGAAACTTTGGCTCATTGAAAGGCAATTTTAAGAGAACGAAAAGATAAGCCAGAGAGGGGAGAAAATATGTGCAAACCATATATCTCATAAGTGACTTGTATCCAGAATATATAAAGAAATGGCCATAATAAGACAAATAACCCAATTAAAAATAGATAAAATATTTGTGCAGGCACTTCACCAAAGAAGTAATATGGAGAGAAGGGAAGTTGTGGAGTTTTGATCCTGGAGCCTGGGAAGTAAACACACAGAGAAGCAGATACGTGAGGAAGGAGAGAAAACTCCATTAGACACTGCAGAGGCCCCAGGAGGAAAGATAAGCCATTCGCCTGATAGTCTACAGTTGGGCTTGTGGAGAGAGCTGAGCAGCTGAGTCTGGAGAGAAACGAGCCATAGGAAGAGAAGAACCCAAGAAGCCTGGACCCTTGCAGACGTCAGCAGCCATCTTGTTCCAACACGTGGCAACAGACTTTGGAGATGGTACCAGAATGACTCTTCAGACAAAGCCAGCAAGAATGCTCCGATTTTCTTAGGCAGATTTTTCCTCAACAAAATTTGTGAGTTTATAAAACAATCCTGCATACCATACAGGATTCCCATACATCGTCCACCAAAAAAATTGCATTGAGGTGGAACATTTGTTACAAATGATGAAAGAGCATTGCCATAATATTACAGGTAATTTTAGACCACAGCTTAACGTTTGGTGTATTTTTTGGATGGATTGTACAAAGCATGGGACCATATGACATAGTGAACCCCGTGGTTGATGATCAACTGTTGTTAACAGTAGAAATATAATATTCTTTCATGAACTATAACAAATATACAATACTAATACATGGTCTTAATAATAGGATTGTTCATAGGAAAAACATAGCAAATATTTACTTTTTAATGCCAATAGTTCTGTAAGTTTTCTAAACACCAATTTCCTCTCTTCCTTTTGATTTAGTTCAAACATGATTCATGTCTGAAATAATTATTGTTATCCCATTACTCTTTCTCCACTGTTCCTCGTTCATCCTTCATATATATGTATATATACCTATACACATATCCATATTCATACACATTTGTATATGTATATATATAATCTTTACATTATTCTCAGAGTTTATTGAGCTGGTATATATGTTTTTTAAATAATTTAAAAAAATTTTTTTAAAGGATACTTGGATTGCATAAATATTGCATGGAAATTGTGGGGATTCCCATGTGTCCTGCCTCCCACACCTACCACAACCTCCCACGTGGACATCCTTCATTAGTGTGGCACATCACCTGTGGTGGATGTACACATTCTGGGGCTTTGCCATTAAGCATAGACCATGGTTCACATTGTGGACCACACTCTCTCCCCCACAGTTCTGCATGTTATATGATGATGTAAAATGGCCTATATCTGTCATTGCAGTGTCACTCAGGATGGTTCCCAAGTCCCAAGGGAACCCCTGTATTACAACCGATTTTCCCTCTTCCTACCTTCTATTCAAACCTATATGTGGTGCTGGAGTTTCTAGGTGTACACCCAGAGACTGGAGTCTTTGGGCTGTCCATGTGCCAGCCGGGCCCGGAATCTCGGTGGAGCTGCAACTCCTACTCTACAGCTCAATGGACTCATCCATGACACCTGGAGGGGAGATGAAGATGGACAACGGCCATCCCAGGGAATGGAGAGAGTCTGCAGCTGCAGGCAGGATAATTCCATCCAATTTATCCGTGGGATATAAGCACCCTCTCAATTGGAGATGGAATGGACACCACCATCCCAGATTCCTCAGGATTGGGGGAAGAGCTATGGACTAGAGTGGACTTACTGGTATTCTGTTATAGACATATTGTGATTCAAGCAATGGAAGAAATTACAACATTAATGTGGAGCCAGTGGCCACTGGATGCTCTGGGGGCAGGGACAGGGAAAAGTAGTTGTAATTGAATTTTACTCAAATTGTCTTTGTCAAGTTCTTCCAAAGTATTTCTAACTTAGTTTTAATAAATAGAAACAACTCTTTCTGCAAAAAAAAAAGAGAAGGAATATGGATGAAAAATAAGGACATGAAAGGAAGCTCAACATCATTAGAGAAACGCAAATTAAAACCCAATGAGATACTACTACACATCTATTAAAATGACTAAAATTAGGAAGATTAACTATACCAAGTGTTGATGGGATGTGGAACAATCAGAACCCTTAAACACTATAGATGGAAATGTAAAATGGTACATTCACTTTGGAAAACTCATTTTTAAAATTTAAACATCCACTGACCATATGATACAGCCACCTATTCCTAGATACATGCCCAAGAGAAAGGAAAGCATATGTCTAGGAAAAGACTTTTTCTTGAATATTTACAGAGGCTGTATTTGAAATAACCAAAAATTGGAGACAACCCAAATGTCCATCATTAGATGAATGGATAAAATAATTGTGGTATGTCCATATAATAGAATACTACTCAGCAATAAAAAGTAATGAGGGAAGAGGATGTGGCTCAGGTGATTGGGTTCCTGCCTACCACATGGGAGGTCCCAGGTTCAGTTCCCAGTGCCGCCTGGAGAAGGCAAGCTGGTGCGACGGGCAGGTGCGGCAAGCTGATGCACTAAGATAATGCAACAAAGAGACACAAAGAGGAAAGACAATGAGAGACACAACAAACCAGGGAGCTGAGGTGGCTCAAGCAATTAAGCGCCTCTCTCTCACGTTGGAGGTCCCAGGTTCTGTTGCTGGTGCCTCCTAAAGAGAAAATGAGCAGACACAGAGCACAGATCAAATGGACACAGAGAGCAGAGAGCAACCACAAACAATGAGGAGGAGGTAGTAAATAAATAAAATAAATTTAAAAAAAAAGTAGCAATGAAATTTTTTTTGAGGAGATGGGTATGTTCATTGTCTTGACTCTGGTGGTGGTTTCATAGGTGTATACATATGTTAAAATTTATTAAAGTTGCTATTATTGCATGCCAATTTATACCTCAATAGAGTTGTTATGAAAAAGAAAAAATGACAGCAAATTTGAAAAAGAACTAAATAGAAATTCTAAAAAGAATACTAAAATAACTGAAATTAGAACTCAGTGGAAAGTGGAAGCAACACAAAGCTTCACAAACTGATGAAAGGGTAAATAAAATGTAGTATATCCATACAATGGAATATTATTCAGCAATAAAAATGTATAAAATATTTATACATGCTATGACATTCATGAACACTGTTAAATGAAAGAAGCCAGTCACAAAAGACTACCTATTGTACAATTCCATTTACTTGAAATATCCAGAACAGACAAATCTACAGAGGCAGGAAGTAGATTAGTGTTTGCCTTGGGCTGGGGGAAGTTGGCGGAAATGGGGATTGACTGTTAACGGACATGTGATTTTTTTTGGAGGTGATGAAATGTTCTAAAATTGATTGTGGTGATAGTTCACAATTCTGTAAACATATTGAAACTCATGGAATTGTACACTTTAAGGGGGTGAATTGTATGTATGTGAATTAAATCTGAATAAAGAAGTTATATTTTAAAAAGGGAATCTCCACTCCCCAAAAGTATATGTATGAAAACATATATATGATGGATGGATTACCGTGAGATTAGACACAACTGAAGAGATAATTAATACATTTTAAGAGGTCAGAAGACATTTAGAGTGCAGCACAGAGACCAACACATTTTGCAAATATGGTGAGAATAAGAGATATAAAGAGATATAAAATCAGAATCTCAGAGGGAGATAAAAGAGTTTGTGGTAGAGGCAATATTCAAAGAGAAAATGGTAAATAATTTTCCTGCATTAGCAAAATGCCAATCTACTGTCTCAAGAAGCTCAAGAAACCTCAAACAACATGCCATAGTGAAATTTCAGAAAATCGAGAACAAAGAGAAAATCATAAGCACAACCAAAGAAAAACAACCAAAATACCTTCAAAAGAGGAACAGTTAGACTTAAAGCTGATTTCTCAAAAGCAGCAATGGAAGCTAGGTGACAATGGAATAATATTTTCAAAGTGCTGAAGGAAAAGAACTGCCAACCTAAAATTCTATACCCAGTGAGAATATCTTTTAAGAATGAAAAGAACCTGAAGGTTCACTGCCACCAGACCCATATACCAAGATATTTTAAGGGATATGCTTTGGAAAGAAGAGCATGATCCAATACATTAGGTCTGAGTTCATGAAGAAATGAAAAACAAAGAAAGCAGGAAATGAATATTGGCTGTATAAAACAGAAATAATGATGTTTCATGGGTTTAAAAATAAAAAATAAAACTATAAAATAGCCATAAATCAGGAAGACTTATGTTGTCTAGAAAAGTTGAAGGCTTTTGATTAACATTAGCTTTATATACATTATGGATTTATGTTGTAAATTTAAAAATAGCCCCTCAGAGGCTAAAACAGACTATATAGTTTCTAAGCAAACAAGAGGGAGAAATGGAATGTTAAATAATCCAAAATAATGCAAGAAAGGAGAGAAAAAGAAACACATGAGGCACGTAGAACACATAGAAAAATATTTAAACTCAAATATATTATATAAAATGTAAATAGACTAAATAATAAGGTAAAATTAAATGGCTTTCAATATGAATAAATAATTGAATAAAATAACAAATGAACCAGGGAGAAAAGACAGGTCTTCCTTGCAAAAGAATTTCAACTAAGTGTAAAAGGAAAGGAGGAATCAGTATAAGGCAAATACCATAGAAATAAATGTTGCAAACAAGAGCCATTGAAGGATGCTAATATTGGTGGGGGAAAGTCTGGGAAGAAACAGAATTTGCTTAAGCTCAAGTTGTCCTCCAAGATATTTATCCACTTCAGAGGGAAAAACACTGCCTTTACTGTGGGGACACCAACTTAACTTAGAGTGATCAAGGTAAAGATTAGCAGTAATAAGACATATCAGCATCATGACCCTTTGATATGATGTTTTGTTTTGACAAACACATGTCATTTATATGGTATTCTTATAAAAAATATATACCTCATTACAGTCAAAAGAAAATATAAGATGAACCCAAATTGAGGGGCATTCCACAAAACAACTGATCAATACTCTTTTTTAAAAGTGACAAGGTAAAAAAAGACAAGTAAAGGCTGAGGAACTGTCATAGATGAGAAGAGACTAAGGAGACATGGCAACTAAATACAATATAGGTTCTTGGATTGGATCCTAGAACAGAAAAATGACATCAATGGAAAAATTGGAAATTTGAATGAAGTCTGTAGTTCAATTGAAATCATTGAGCCAATGTTATTTTCCTGATCTTGATAATTATACTATGGTTATGTAAGCTGTTAACATTAGAAGAAGTGGAATAAGAATTATAAGGAACTGTGTACTATTTTTGCAGCTCTCCTGTAAGTCTCAAATAATTTCAAAAATATAAAAAAATTATACTAGATACATACAAAGTCCAACAATATGGTTGTAGCAGTTTGATATTGTTTATGAATTACAAAAATAGATATTGAATTATGTTTGTGAACTAGTCTTTTCCTCTGGGCATATAAGATTATATTGGATTCAGAGGTTTCACTTTTACTTGATTAAATAATGATTAAGGCTTTGATTGGGCCACATCAGTAGGACATTGAGTTTCTGCCCCATTGGTGAGCAGGGACTCGCAGAAAAACTGCACCACTGAGAAGCGGGTTGGAGTTTTGTGCTGGAGCCTGTGAACTAAACACACAGAGAAGCAGATACGGCAGAAGCCCTGGGAAAAGAGATGAACCAGTCACCTGTTAGTCTACAGCTGGCCTGTGGAGAGAGCAGAGCAACTGAGCCTGGAGAGAAGCAAGCCCCGGGAAGAGAAGAACCCAGGAAGCCTGAACCCTTGCAGACATCAGCAGCCATCTTGCTCCAACACGTGGCAACAGACTTTGTTAAAGGAAGTAATGTATGCTTTATGGCCTGGTAACTGTAAGCTTCTACCCCAAATAAATACCCTTTATAAAAGCAAACAGATTTCTGGTGTTTTGCATCAGCACCCCTTTGTCTGACTAATACACTGGTCTTTATAAGAAACATTTAAAACATAAAGATATAGAATTTTTTAAAGTAAAAGGATGGAAAACTCAATACCATTCAGTTATTAATAATGAAAAAGCTGATGTGGTCTATCAATAGATATTTAAGGCCAAAAGCATCACTAGTGGTACATGGGGTTATTTCATGATGCTAAAAGATTCATTTCACTGGAAATAAAAGAGAATTTTCTTAACTGATGAAGAGTATCCTTTAAAATAAACAAAAACAAATATTGTACTTGATGAAATGTTTAAAAGTCTTCTCATTGAAATCAGGAACAAGAAAAAGATGCTTATTATCACTGCTTCTATTCATAGGACTTACATAGGACCTTGTACTGGAGGTTCTGTCTAGTGTAATAAGGCAAGAAAAAGAAATAAAAAGTATAAGGATTAGAAAGGTAGAAAATAATCAATTTTTGCCAATCATATGATAATGTATTTAGAAAATTAAAAACTAAAGATAAATTATTAGAAATTTTCAGAGTTTAACAGTACTGCTGGATACAATATCTGTATTAAAAATAATTATTTTTTTTACCATCTACAACTAGTCAGAAAATGAAAAAAAGTTATTTACAATAACAAATAAAATTAAAAACCTAAAAATAAATTAAACAAAGGTTGTGCTAGACCTCAATAAAACAAACCTTAAAACTTTAGTAAGTGGCATTAAAATGGACCTGAATAAATGGAGAGATATACCAGGTGTGTAGATTAGAAAACGACTATTGTGAAGATGGTATTTCTTTCCAAATTTATTCAATTCCTATCAAAATCCTAACATTATTTTTTTAGAAACTAGATAAACTAATTATAATATTTATAAGGACTATAGTTAGCAGTAATATTATGATGTTCTTTCATCATTTGTAACAAATGTGTCACAACAATGTAAGGTGTTGGTGGCAGGGTGAAGTATGGGAATCCTGTATGGTATTCAGGATTCTTTTGTAAACTCATAACTTCTCAAATAAAAAAAATATTTATATGGAAATGCAAAGAATCAAGGTTTACCAAGGCTCTTTTTTTTTTTTTTAACTTTATTTTGTACATTTAATAATTGAAAATATAAACAATTAAAAACTAAAAAGTAAACACAGATGAATATATACATTTCTCAATTAAATGTAATGGATATATTTAAAAAATTTTTTTGAATCAAACAATATGTTACACAATATATTTGGTTCATAGTTACACATTCATACAGTATTTGTCCTGTTGTGTCTGGCTTGCTTTGCTCAACAACCAAGGCTCTTGAAAAAGAGCAAGATGGGTGGTCTTGCTTTACCAGATGTTAAGTCTTACTTTAAAGGTATCATAGTAAAAATAGCATGGTATTGGTGCAGGAGCAAATATATAGATTAATGGAACAAAATAGATGTCATGGAAACAAATCCTCTATATATGGCATACAATTTATACTAGTGGCAGCACTGAAGAGCAATGGAGAAAGGGAGGGTTTTTCCTTAAGCTGAATATACACAGAGGAAAATGGAATTGGACTTCCTACTTCACACCAAACACTAAAATAAGTTTCAGGTGGATTATTGTTCTTAATGTGAAAGGCAAAAATTAGTAATAATAATGATGATGAATTTAGAAGATACACAAGAATATCTTCATGACTTTGAGATTTCTTAAAATACAAAGCAAAAATTGTAAGGGAGTGACTGAAAAATTTGACTATAATAAAATAACGGATTTCTATTCATCAAGATCCCTTTTAAAGAGAGTGAAAAGGCAAGATAGAAAGTAGAAGACATTTTCATCATATATAAATGACAGAGATCATATCCGGATGATATAAAGCTCTCCTAAAACCAATATGAAAAAGACAACCAAGTGATAAATAGGTAAAAAACTTGAACATGCTCTTCATAAAAGAGAAGTCAAAATGACTATTGAGCATGTAAAATATAATTAACTCCATTTATAAACAGGGAAATGCAAGTTAAAGCACAATGAGATATCACTACTACACAGCAGATCATTTAAAATAAATTCAAAAGAAATCTACCAATAACAAATTTGATTGCTACCAGGCGTTCTCATATTGCTAGTGGGAGTATAAATTTATACAGCTGGTCTAGAAAACATCTGGGCATTAAGTAGTAAATCTGAAGATACACATTCCCTAAGACCCAGCAATCCTACTCTTATGTGTTATACCCTCCAGAATTGCATGCTAAGAAGCACCATAACACATGTATGAACATATTCTTGGAAGCATTATTCATAATATCCTTAACTTGAAAACACCCAGGGGCTTACCAACAGTAGATTGGACAAATAATTAAAGCAATGGAATATTATAGAGCAACAATATTGAGCTGATTGCAGCTACATGCACCAACATGAATGAATCTTAAAAACCTGTGGTTAAGGGAAGCAGATGTGGCTCAAGCGATTGAGCTCCTGCCTACCACATGGAAAGTCCTGGGTTCAGTTCCTGGTGCCTGCTGGAGAAGATGAGCAAGACAGCAGGCTGGCGCGATGGGCTAGCGCTGGAAGCTGATGCAACAAGATAATTCAACAAGGAGACACAAAGAGGAAACACAATGAGAGACACAACAAAGCAGGGAGTGGAAGTAGCTCAAGTGATTGAACGCCTCTTTCCCACGTGGGAGGTCTCAGATTCGGTTCCCGGTGCCTCCTAAAGAGAAGACAAGCAGACAGAGACAGCACAAAGCGAATGGACACAGAGAGCAGACAGCAAGCACAAATAATGACGGTGGGTGGGTGGGTAATAAAAAGATCCAAACCTGTGACTGAGGGGAGTGAGTATAGCTCAGTGGTTGAGCACTTGCTTCCCATGTGAAATGTCCCGGGTTCAGTCCCCCATATCTCCTTAAAAAAAAAAACAGCTACGGTTGAGTGAAACAAACCAGTCACATACTCTGTGATTCTATTTAAACAAAATGGAAATATTTAATTCAAGGATACTTACTTTGAGTCTAAATTATAAACAAAAAGGAAGGTCTTTTGGGATCCTGAGAATGTTCTATTTCAGAACTTGGGTGCTAGTTACATGGCTGCCTGCTTTATAATAATTCATTAAAGTGTTCATTTATTTATGCAAAATAAAAGGAAAAATTTGGTATCCGTTCTTCCTCTCTTGGCAAAGCCTAATTTCCAAGCTCCACCAATATTTAATAAAGAATATAGTGTTTTTAAGTCCTTAATTTTTACAATCATGAATAATTAGACTTTTCTGAACTTTGATAGTTACATATTTTTTATTATATGTTGTAGACAGAAAGGTTCTTAATAAAATTTGTTGACAATGACAATCTGTTTTATCAAATTTCACAGAAAATGTGGGCCAATATATATTTTTATAACCATATGTAATGTGAAACTAAAAGTCAAGGCTTTCCTGAATTTATTCCAATGTCAGTAAATGCCTCCAGGCATAAAACGGGTCTGAAGTGACTACAAGTTAGACTGTAATAAATACACTTAGAAATGCTACTTCTTCGACTAGTCCACTTGATGGCACTAAACTAACATAGAACGTGGGTCAATGCATAGAAGTTGATTGCATTAATGTGTTTTCAATGTGTTTTCATAATCTTAGGCCTTGTGATTTCTAAAGATTTGGCTTGGAGCTTTAGATACATTCAGCAGCTCGCAAATACATACACACACTCATGGATTAAAATTTTTTAAAGAATTGAAAACTGTTTTTTAGAATTTTAAAAAAAGATATATTAAAATACTCTCTAGGCCGGACAAACAAGGCTTTGCATATCCTCCTGCCTCTTGCTTCATCCATACCCCAAATTATGAATACTAGGGAAATAAACAATACAGACTCTAAGCTACTAGAAGATCAGGCTTGTGCTATATACAAGAATTGTAAAATTTTAAGCTGATTTTGTGTATGTGTGTGTGGCCATAGGATGGGGATTCTGTCCATAGTACATGAACTGCATAGCAAAGTTCAGGAAGGGACAGAGCTCTAGAGAGCTTTAGCTTACTGACAGCTAGGAGTCAGTTACACAGGCTGGAGCTGGGCAGTTCACTGAGTGATACTGGTTTTCTTCTTGATGGAGCATCTTTGCTTAGCTCTCAAAGCAGAAATAAGTCTGTTTTGCCTTTGGCTCCTCAGCTATAAGTAATGGGAATTGATTCTTGGCTGGTGAAGAGAACTGATAGAAGAAATGGGAGAGGCTACTGTTCCTTTTGGATGCGTTTTCTAAAAATAGGGTAAATTAAGTAACGACTGGACTTTTAGTTTCACATTACATATGGTTAAAAAAAAAGGAAATTGGCCTATATATTCTTTGAGTGAAATAATTTTGTTTTAAGTGTGTCATAATTTGGAATCGCAAAACTGTAGATAAACCTGTTAATGCTATATTGAGGGACAAAAATGATTATTTTTTAAAAGTCAGGTCTTTTTTCTTATTTCCAAGACAATTTTCAATATTTTAAATATTTCATCTAAATTCTTTTTAAAAATCCAGGAAGGGCTTTCTTCTGTGTGAATATTCTCAGGGTCCTGTTTGCCTGCCAGGAGCCCCAGGCTCTGCTTCCTGACGGCAGGGGCGGTGTCTTATTTGCATCTGTATTTCTTAGAGTAGAGAATTGAGTGGCTTAGATAAATAGATACTCAGTAAACATCTAATTGAGTCACTCTGTTCAATCTAAGACCGAATCTTATATATACTTTTCCTTTCTGTGAAGATTTGGTTATCTAGTATGTCCATAAATGAATTAAGGGCACAAAATCTTGATAGATTTTAGAATATTTGATAGAAAATTAAATAAACTGTGCAATGGCTTTAAATCTAAATGTTGTGCTTTATAATATAAAGCAGCACTCTTTCTTCCCTTACCACTTCCTTCCTCCTTTGTTGCAAAGGGCAAGTCATTTTGTTCTTAATACTTTAGATAATATTTATTTGTCCTGAGAGCCAAAAATCCTTAAACATTGTGTGACAACCTCAAGCAATTTTACTTGTCCATTAATTTTAAATCATATCCATTAGAAACAAAAATAAACATATTATAGCAATAAGAATTTAAAAAAGTAGACAGACCTGTTGGGCTATTTAAAAGCTGAAAAAAAAAAACACTACGTAGGCTAAAAAAAAAATCACATAAAATCGGATTGCTTTTTAAAGCAGGATTCATCTTTATGTTTCTTGAACCATCAGCCCTCCTTTGTCAAAATGCTGAAAGCAATAGTATATGCAGGAGGGATATTAATTTTAACCTTCATTCAGCCAGGGAGAGCTCTGTGAGCCAATTTTTTATTTCACACAGTCCATGCAAATTTTTTTGAAATAACAGAATTGGAAAGCATAACAGTGTGTACTTTGTAAAACTTAAAGTACAATATAAAAGCTATGAATTAAAATCTTCCATCTTCAATGAGCATGGTCTCTTCTGATATAGAAAACATGTCTTCACAGACAATATCAAATTTTGCCCTCATAGGCTTTTTTTAAAGATGTATTTTATTTATTTCTCTCCAGCCCCTCGTTGTTTGCACTTTCTGTGTCTGTTCTTCTTTTTTCTTTAGGAGTCACAGGGAACCGAACCCGGGACCTCCGATGTGGGAGGGAGGTTGCCTAATTGCTTGAGCCATTTTATTTTTTTAAGATTTATTTATACCCACCCCCCAACCCCTGTTGTTTGGTGCTCGCTGTCTGCTCTCTGTGTGTTCTTCTGTGTCTGCTTGTCTTCTCTTTAGTGGGCACCAGGAACCGATCCTGGGACCTTCTGGAGTGGAGAGAGGCTGCTCAATCTCTTGCACCACCTCAGCTCCCTGATTTGCTGCATCTCTCATTGTCTTTCTTCTGGGTTTCTTTTTGTTGCGTCATCTTGCTGCACGGGCCCGCACTCCTGCGCGGGCCAGCACTCCGCATGGGCCAGCACTCCTGCATGGGATAGCACTCCGCACAGGCCAGCTCGCCGCACGGGCCAACTTGCTTTTCACCAGGAGGTTCTGGGAATCAAACCCTGGACCTCCTATATGGTAGACAGGAGCCCAATCACTTGAGCCACATCCACTTCCCAGTAGCCTATGCTTTTTTTTTTTCTTTTTTTTAAAGGATTTATTTATTTATTTACTTTTATTCATTTTTTACCCCATCCCCCCTATGCTTTTTAAAAATCAATTTTATTGCTACATATTAATAAAGCATAAATCCATCCAAAGCGTACAATCAATGGTATTTGGTATAATCACATAGTTGGGCATTCATCTCTTCAATCATTTTTAGAGCATTTTCATTATTCCAATAATAATAATAAACAAAAACAACAACAACAAAAAAATCATCATCTCTTAATCTCTCCATGCTTCCCCTGCTGTACTTAGCTGCTATTCTGTTTCCATCTCTCTAGTTTATTTGTGTTTACCTCATATGCTTTTATGAATATCTGAAATCTAAAACAATTTTATTAGATAAGAAAAGAGAAGAATTGCTAAGACTTAATGGTTCACATGGGCCTTTCTGACTGAGTCTAAAGAGGAAAATGGTTTCATATTTTGACTCTAAATGTTTTTCTTTCCATCTATCTTTATTTTAAGGCACAGAGGAGAAGGGTTACTCATTGGGTGAGTCTATAAACAAACATATTTGAATTTCTGGGTTGTCTGGAGGACAGTTATGACAAATCCTACAAAAATGGGTTGGCTTAAACAACAGGAGTTTATTGGCTCACAGTTTTGGAAGCTAGAAGTCCAAAATCAAGGTCTCAGCAGGCCATGCTTTCTCCTGGATTCTGTAGCATTCTGATGCTGGCTTGTCGCAATCCTTGGGGTTCCTTGGCTTACCTCTCAACCTCCATCACATGGCCATCTCTTTCTAAGGCTTCCCCTTAGACCTCTATGTCAGACCTCTACTTTCACGTCCAACTTTCTTTGCTTAGAAGAACTTCAGCCATATTAGATTAAGGCCCACCCTCATTGGTTTGGCCACAACTTAATGAATAAGAGCATCTTCAAATGTCCTTTTTACAAATGGGTTCATATCCATAGGACCAGGGGTTAGGACTTGAACACATGTTTTTTGGAGGACCTGGTTCAATCCCCAACATGGCTCAAAATGGAAACAGTTTTGACAACTGGATTTAGTATGGACAAAAGTGTCCTGATCTGGATGTGTATCCTCAGCCCCTAGCACAGTTCCTGGAAGATAGTAGGTGTTCAATGACGATTTATTGAATGAAAGGACTGTTAAACTCTGTTGATTCTATTTTCTCTTGAGTCCTTCCATTTGCCTTCACTCCCACTGTCAATTTCTTAGCTCCAGACCCCATCGTCTCTGGTCTATCTGCTGTACTTACCTACTAAATTCTCTCTGCTTTCCATCATGTTTCCTCCTATTCATTCTCTACAATATAGCTTTGATTTTTTCCAAAGCTAAATTAGATCATTCTAACAGCTACCATTTGTTAATCCACGGTATGTACCAAGCACTTTACATGTCTCATAGAATTCATTTCTTGTGATAATCCTAATAAGAAGGCATTGCAGCTCCTCTTTTAAAGATGAGTAAACCAAGGCACAGAGAGGTTAAGTGGCTTGCCTACAGTCAGTTTAGATAGTCAGGAGCAGAGCCAGGAATAACACCCAGGTTTACCTGGCTGAAAAATTGGTACTGCAGAACAACCTGGGATATCCACCCCCATCAGTTTCATAGTCACACAACTAACCCTCCTCCCTCCTCAAGAATCTTCCATGATGCCCCATTGCCCTCAAGGAAAATGCTCAGCCTTTTAAGGTGATCAGGCCCTTGCCTTCACCATCAGACTCCTCTCTTTCCACTCTCTATGTAATCTCCCAGCTCTCACCTCCTTCTCCATATTTCACAATGAGATGCTTTCTGTTCCTGAAGTTGCAGTGATTTCTCTCACCTCTGGGCCTCTGTATAAGTGGCTGCCTCTGCCTGAAGCAACTTTCTGCACCATTTTTCTGCATGAGTGCTCTTAGTCACTCAGATTAATGTAACATAATATGCAACAATGTCCTATGTACTTGTTTATCTTCTCCATAATTTGGAAACAAAGTTGAGCAGAGACCTGACTACTTTCCCCCTATATTACCCAAGTGTCCAGTATTGTGCCTAGCCCATAGTTAGCACTCAATAAAAATATGTTTAATAGTGTTAGCATGGTATGGCTTTATCCTTTTACTTTTAACCTATTTGTGTCTTTATATTTAAAGTGGGTGTCCAATAGGCAGTATATAGTTGAATCTTGTTTTTTTATCCAGTCTGAAAATCTGCATTTTTAATTGAGATATTTAGACCATTTACATTTAATATGATTATTGATATACTTAGGTTTAAATCTATCATCTTGCTATTTGTTTTCTATTTATCCCATTTCTTTTTTATTTCCTTTCCCCTCTTATTAGTCTTTCTTTTGGATAAATTGAATACTTTTTCTGATTTGATTTTATCTCCTTTGTTGCCTCATTAGCTACAAATCTTTGTCATTTTATGGATTGCTTTATGGTGTATAGCATAGATCTTTAATTTATCACAGTCTACCTTCTAGTGATATTATACCACTTGATGTTTTAAAGTGACTAACCATTCTGGCTTTCTTAGAACAGTCCTGGTTTTAGCACTGAAAGTCCAATGTTACAGGAAATTCCTCAGAATCAGATAAACTGGGACAGTTGGTCACTGTATATATAGTATAAGAACAATAAAATAGTATGCTTTCATTTCTCTACTCCCAACCTTTGTGCTATTGTCATAGATTTTATTTTTCCATATGCTATAAACCCCATACTACATTGTTAATATTTTTATTTAAATAGTAACTTATTTTAAAAGAGATTTAAATTTAAAAATCTTGTATATTTCTAGTGTTGTAGATCCAGATTTCTATCTGGTATTTTTCCTTCTGCCTAAAGGATCTCCTTTAACATTTCTTATACTGCATGTCTTCTGGTAATGATGCTTTCAGATTTTGTGTGCCTGAAAATTTTAATTTTGTCTTAAAAAAAAAAAAAAAGAATTGAAAGAAATAGAATTTTAGATTGATGTTTTCTTTCAATATTAAAAAAATTGTTCTGTCTTCTTGCTTCCGTTGTTTCCAATGTGAAATCTACTGTTGGCCTTATCTTTGTTATCCTCTGTGTAACATATCTTTGTTCTTCTGGCTGATTTAAGATTTTCTCTTTGTCACTGGTTTCAGGAAAATTGATTATGATGTACCTTGTTGGAGTTCTCCCCATATTTCTTGTGTTTGGGGTTTGTTGAGTGTCTGGATCTGTAGATTTATAATTTTCACCAAATTTGGAAATTTTTCAGCTATCATCTCTTCAAATATTTATTATTCCCCACATCCTGCCCTTCTGGGATTCTAACACATGCATATTAGGCCACTTGAAGTGGTTACACAGCTCACTGATGCTCTATTCAGTTTTTAAAATTCACTTTTCCCTCTGTGTTTTATTTTGGATAGTTTTTACTGTTGTCTTCAAGTTTATGATCTTCTACAATGTCTAATCTGTTGTTAATCACATCCCGTATAATCTTCATCTCTGACATTTGTAGTTTTAATTTTTAGAAGTTAAATTTGGGTCTTTTAAAAATATGTTCCATGTCTCTACTTAACTTTTGAGCATGTGGAATGCAAATATAATGACTATTTTAGTATCCTGCTTGCTAATTTCAACGTTTATTTCAGTTCTGGGTTGGTTTTGATAGATTTTTCTCACTATTTTCCTGCTTCTTGGCATGTCTGGTAATTTTTGACTGGATGCCTGACATTATGACTTTGACCTTGTTTGGTGCTGTGTTTTTTTGTGTTACTATAAATATAGTTGAGGTTTGCTCTAGGACACAGTTACTTGGAAACAGCTTGATCCTTTCAGGTCCTGATTTCAATACTTGTCATGCAGGAGTGGAGCAGTGCTCAGTCTTTATTTTATTTTATTTTTTTTTAATTTAGATTTATTTATTTCTCTCCCCCGCTTGTTTGCACTCACTGTCTGCTCTCTGTGTCTGTTCATTGTGTGCGCGCCATGTTTTTT
>JAQZBX010032133.1:0-25994 GCA_029593785.1 Cabassous unicinctus | reverse complement strand
TATAATATAATATAATATAATATAATATAATATAATATCCAATGGAATAAATTATTTTTAGCAAAATGTTAAATAACACACAAAATGTACCCTACAATAATGCTAAGTAAATAAAACAGAGTACACTTCCAAGTTATGCAATATGGTAGAGTAAGCTTCCAGGGAAAACACTCCTTGTATGGCACACCTAAAAGAGCTGGATAAAATGCAAAAGCTGGAAAGAAATTAAGGGAATTAATTAATCAGAAACTAGATAAAAGAAGCAAGCACAAATCCACAGAAGTCACTCCTGAGTGTTTGAACTTGCACTTTCTTGGGTGCTAATGGCGGTGTCTATAGGCTGAGTTCCACTGGGCCACGAATGCCAAGGTCAGGAGGCAAAGCCTGGGGTCCCAGGAGGATCAGAGGCAGACCAGAGACTTCTGCATTATTAAATCAGAACCCCTGAAGGGTAACATCTTCAGACACGGAGACAAAGGTGCCCTGCAGAGAAAATCAGTAGAGCTATTTACTGTCTCCGCAAGAGCAGGTAAGGATGAAGGAAAAAAAGAAGAAGGAAGGAAGGAAAGAAGAAAGTTAGAAATGAAAGAGAGGTAGAGAGGGAACATTCATTGCTGAGAATTCCTAACCATAAGCCCACAATTGAACAGGGCTAGGGATGGAATACATACAACGTGTGTGGCCTGAAAAACCTCAAATCAAAAATTTACTTCAAACTTGCCCAGGTAGATGCCACTGGAAGATACAACAACAATTCTAAACATGCATGTACCTGATATTATATTTGTATATGTATTTATGTAAAAATATTTTTAAATGACAGAAATACATGAAGAACTCAATAAACCCACCATAATAGTAGAATAATTTAACGTGCCTCTCCCAGTGATTGACAGATTATGCAGACCAATAAAAAAAGTCATTAAGGATACAGAAGATTTGAATATCATTAACAAGTTTGATCAAATGGACATATATATAACAGCACTGAATACCTCTTTAGTCATTCTTTTACATATCCTTTGTAAAATGACTATATTTGCATAAGTCAAATTTTTAGATATTTATGAAACATTTACAAAAATTAACTCTATTATACAATGCAAATTTTTACAAATTTCAAAGAATTATATTCTGCAGACCACATTCTCTGTGGTTCTCAAACTTTAGAGTGCATTAAAATCACCTGGAGGCCTCGTTAAATCATAAATTGCTCTGTCTCTTCCACAAAGATTCTGATTCAGTAGTTCTGGGGTGGAGGCCAAGAATTTGCATTTTTAACAAGTTCTCAAGCAATCCTGTTGCACTTGGTCCTTAAACCACACTTTGAGAACCACTACTCTAAACAAAATGGAATTAGGTTAGAAATCAATAATGAAAAACTTACCTTTAAAAATGTTCATATGTTGGGAATTTTAAAACATGTTTCTAATTTACCTATGAGTCAAATAAGTAACCATAATAAAAATAAGAAAATACTTAGAACTGCATAACAAGTAGTACTGCATATCTTTATTCATGGGTGCAGCTAAAGTGGGACTAAAAAGGAAATTTGTAGTCTTAAATATTTATACTGGAAAAGAAAAATAGTGGAAATTAATGAGCTAAGTATTAGAAGGAAAAAGTAAAGACAAAAAAATGAAATAAAATTGAAAAGAAAGATACAAAGAGAGGATCAGCAAAACCAAAAGATGGGTCTTTGAAAAGAATAATAAAATAGAAAAAGCAACAACAACCCTCTGGCAGTATTTATAAAGGAAAGTAGAGAGAGTGAGAGAGAGAGAGAGAAAAACAAATAAATACCAGAAATGAAAAGCCGATTTAATTACAGATATAGTAGAGTTAAAAGTTAATAAGAACATGACAACAAATTTTGAAACTTAAGTAAATTGAAAAAATATTAGAGAATAACAATAAGATTAGCTCAAAAAGAAATAACAAAAGCCTGAATGGCCCTATGTTCATTAAAGGGAGGTTATCCTGAGAATACTAGGCTGGCTCAAATTTTTAAAATCAATCAATGTAATCCACTATATTAAAAAAATCATATGGACATATCAAATGATGCAGAAAAAAGCTTTTGACAAAATCTAATACCTATTCATGAAAAAACTCTTAGCAAAGTAGGAATAGAGGGAAAGTTCTCGACTTGATAAAGAACATCTCTAAAAAAACTACAGCTAACATCATACTTGATGAAAAACTGAAAGCTTTAACCCTAAGATAGGGAACAAGGCAAAGATGCCCTCTCTTACCTCTCCTATTCTACATTGTACTGGAGGTTTTAGTAACTATAATAAGGCAATACAAATAAATAGAAGACATACAAATTGTAAAAGAAGAAATGGAACTATTTCTGTCCACAGATAACATGATTATCTATGTAAAAAATCCCAAGGATGTTTAAATAAACAAAAGCTACTAGATCTAATAGCTGAGCAAGAGCACAGGATACAAGGTCGATATACAAATTCAAGTGTATTTTTGTAACAGTAGCGAATTAAGTGGAAAGGAAAACTTTTTAAAATAATAAAATTTACAAAAGCACACAAAATATAAAAAACTTAGGTATAAATCCTACAAAATATGTGTAAGAGCTGTGTGTTGAAAACTACAAAACACTAATAAAGGAAATCAAAGATCTAATTAAATAGAGATATGCCACGATAATGGACTGAAAGATTAAAGTAAGACATCATTTATTGATCAGATAAGCTCACTTCCCTGACTAATGGATGACTGAGTGATGAGGTCACATATAAACTTAGGACACTCAAAGCTCAGATGAGTTTCCAGGATTGATAATGACCACACCAAGCTGGGAGGATGCCACATTTTGTCCCCAGGTGGAGAGGCCACTCATCTGTGGCCCTCCCAGTTCTTGCTCTCTATGTCTCCTCTTTTGGCTTCTTCCTATTTGTATCCTTTTACATTCTTTAAAACTACAATGTAAGTTAAAAAAAAAAAAAGATATCATTTATCCCCAATATGATCTGTAGATTCCAACACAGTCATAATCAAAATCCCAGCAAGGTATTTTTTGTAAAAATCAACAAGCTGATTCTAGAATTTACATGGAAAGGCAAAGGAAGTAGAATATACAAAATAATTTTGAAAAAAGAACCAAATTGAAGAACACACACCACCTTATAACGGTACTTACTATTAAGCTACAGTAACCAGGACATCATGGTATTAAAGAAAAAAAAAAAAAAACATAGAAGGAATTGAGAGTCCAGAAATAGACTTCGCCTTCAACAAAGATACAAAAGCCATTCAGTGGAGAAAGAATTGTCTCTTAAACAAATGGTACTGGAACAACGGATCACAATATACAAAAAGAAATGAACCTCAACCAACACAAAAATTAACTCAAAAAGGGTCATACCCTAAATGCAAAACCCTAAAGCTATATAAGTTCCCAAAGAAAACAGGAGAAACTCTTTGTGACCTTGGGTTAGGACTTCTGATTTTTGAAAGACACTGTTAACAGAAAGAAAAGACAACCACAGAAAGGGAGAAATATTTGCAAAACATATATCTGATAAAGGATTTGTAACCAGAAAACATAAAAAACTCAGTAAAAAGAACACAAACTATCCATTAAAAAAAAATGGGCAAAAGATTTGACCAGACACTTTACCAGAGAAGATATAGATGGCAAATAAGCATATGAAAAGAAAAGATGTTGAACATCTGTAGCCAGTAGGGATATGAAAAATTAAAACCACAATGAGATATCAAAAGGAAGTATTACTTTTTTAATGGAAATTTTAAAATGTACGGCACCAAATGTTAGCGAGGATGTAGAACAACTGGAACTCTTATACATTGCTGGTGGACAGGCAAAATGACACAGGAATTTTGGAAAATAATTTGGCAGTTTCTTATCAAAGTTAAACACTGCATGACCCAGCAATCCCATTGCTAGGTATTTACTCAAGTGAAATGAAAAGTAAATGTTCTCTCAATGGTATTCTGTTGTAGACATATTGGGATTCAAGCAATGGAAGAAATTATAACAGTGAGGTGAAGCCAGTGGCCGCTAGACGCTTTCGGGACAGGGAGGGGAATGGCAGTTGTAATACAGGGGCTTTTTCAGGACTTGGGGGTTGTCCTGAGTGACGTTGTGGTGACAGATATAGGCCATTTTAGAGCAGCATATACCATGCAGAACTGTGTGGGAGAGAGTGTGGCCTATGATGTGAACTGTGGTCTATGCTTAGTGGCAAAGCCCCAGGATGTGTATAGCCATTGCAGGTGATGTGCCACACTAATGAAAGAGGTTTATGTGAAATGTTATGGGAGGTATGGGAGGTGGAGATCATGGGAATCCCTGTAATTTTTGTGTAATATCTATGTAATCTAAGCATCTTTTAAAATATATATGAAAAATTAATTAATTAATTAATTAATTTAAAAAAATAATAATCAGAAGAGACATTGGACAGAGTGTAAGCTCCTGGAGGGCAAGAACTATGTCATATCCATTTTTTATCCCTGCAATTCCATAGTTTCTATCAGGGTAAATAATAAACAAGTGTTGTCTTCAATGAGTATAAGAATAACGAAGTAGCAAATATAGCCATGACTGCCAACAGGACAAAACAACCACCACCACCACTTATAAACAAATGTCCATGGCAGCATTATTCATAATAGCCAAAAAGTGAAAACAATCAATAATAATATGGAATATTATTTTGCCACAAAAAGGAATGAAATACTGATATATGCTACACTGTTGATGAACTGTGAAAACATGCCAAGTGTAAGAAGCCATTCACAAAGTACCACATAATATATGATTCCATCTATAGGAAATGTCCAGAATAGGAAAATCTATGGAGACAGAAAGTAGGCTAGTGGGCTAGGGATGGGAACAGGGGAAAGGGGAAAGGGGAATGATAGTAAAGGATGCAGGGTTCCTTTTTGAGGTAATAAAATGTTCTAAAATTGTGATGATAATTTCACATATCTGTGAATATTCTTTAAACCATCGAATGGTACAGTTTAAGTGGATGTATTATATGGTATTGCTAAATATAATCCAATATTGTTAGAAAAAAATGAAAAAAAAAAAAGTAAATGTTCTCACAACAACATGTATGCAAGTATGTATAATGGCTTCAGTCATTATCATCCCAAATGTTCCTCTACTAACAGTGGTATATAAACACAGCAGAACATTGGTCAGCAATAAACAGCACCAAACTACTTAAGAAACCCTACAACAAAATGGATGAATCTCATGTTCACTATGCTGAGTAAAAGAAACCAGATTCCGGGAGCCCACGTAGCTCAGTGGTTGAGCACCTGCTTCCCATGTATGAGGTCTGGGTTCAATTCCTAGTACCTCCTAAAAAATAAAAAATAAAGAAAACAGATTCAAAAGCTGCATGCTGTGTAATTCCATTCATTTGACATTTGGAAAAGACAAAATTATAGGACCAAAGTAAAAGCACATCAGTAGTTGAGGCTGGGAATGGTGGAAGCATTGACTACACAGTGGCATGGTGTTTTATTTTGTTTTGTTTTTCAGGTGATGGGCATGTTCTAAATCTTGATTTTGGTGGTGGTTTCATCAAAACTCGCAGAATTGTTCGCCACGTTAAAAAAAATAAAGGAAGCAGATGTTTGGAAGCAGGCTGAAGATACATCAGTGATAGTGGCTGCCGTAAAAGCTGAGTAGGAAGAAGATCACTGCTGGAAGCGGGCTGGAAAGCACTTATTACACAGCAGATGCTTCATGCATCTCATCTGTGTTGAGACTTACACCTTAAAGCTAGTGTCCCCAGTTTTGCAGAAAGTTTGAAGAGGCAGGGCTGGGAGGTTTGAATCAATTAACTGTGTTCCCTTTTCCCGCCCAAGAAGTGAGCTTTAGTCACCATATTGAGTCTTCTTTGAAAAGATAACGATAACCAATTGCAGTACAAAGCAGTAAAAAGATGACTGGACTACTTTTTACAAAATTCAAAAACGGGCAGAACTAATGCATGGTGTTTAGAAGCCAAGACAGTCACTAACTTTGGGAAGGAGAAATGGGTAGTGATTAGGAGGGGCTTCTGGGAGCCTAGGAATGTTTTATTTCTTGACTGCTGGTGGTTACTCTGGTGGATTCTCTTTGTAATAATTCACTGAGCAAACCTGTACTTCATTCATATTTCTGTATGTGTGCTTCAATAAAATCACTTCAATAAAAAGTGATACATATATGCAAAGGAATATTTGTCATAAAATGTTAGTGGTTAGGTGAGCGATGCACTCCTTAGAAGTATATAGGTTTCTTCAAATGTATTCATAGCGTTCTGCTTCTTAAAACATGTCTAAGATACATGACTGATCTCTCTTTTTTATTACAGAAGTTGTAGTTTTACAGAAAACTCATGCATAATACAGAGTTCCCATATAGCCCCCTATCATTAACACCTTACATTAGTGTGGTACATTTTTTACAACTCATGAAACATTTTTATAAATGTACTATTAATTTCAGTCCATCATTTACAATGGGGTTCTCTGTTTGTGTTGTATGATCCTACGTGTTTTTTGTTTTTTATTCTAGTAACATATATATAACCTAAATTTTCCAAAGTTAATTCCTCAATAGATATATATAGGATTTACTAACGTCAACATTCTTCTTTAAACAAGAAGGTATACAAAACTTTATAAAGTGTATTTATGTATATAATGTGTCTTTATGTGCGTGAGACAGAGAAGAGAAAAACGATCTATTTATTTTTCTATCTATATATTCACAGTGAAGACTGCACAGATGTATACTAAAACGTCCTCAGGACTTCTCTTTAGAATATAGATAACTTTATTTTATGGCTCTCTTTCTGTATTTTCCAGATTATCCTTATCAGCATATTTTACTTTTAGAATCTGAAAGGAAAAATACAAACAAACGTTGTTTCTATGGGTGAAACCACCAGGAGTCACGAGTGGGGGTGGGGGCAGCGGCCGACGCAGCTTGTGGGTGGGGTCGCGCGGCGGGAAGGAGTGGGTGATACCTCGTGGAATGTGATGTTTCAAACCTGGGCGCCTCCGCGAGCACAGAAACCAGCGTGGCAGCGCATTGGGACGTTTGGACCCGGGCGTGGGCAGATGCTGCAGCGGCGGGGAGTACGGAGCTTCGCCCCGCCCCCGCCGGGCTGAGCCACAACTGCTTAGGTAGGAGATTCAGGTGTGCCCAGTTACAGCTTTTCAAGTTTTCTGGGAAGGAAACGGGTGAGCCTTTGGGGGAAGAAGTCTTGAGTAAACTGGGAAACTGGAGCCCCTTTGTTCCTTCCCACCAGGGGAACAAGAAACGTTGCTCATGGATAATCCTGAGCCATCTCATCGTTCAATCAGTAGCCGAGAAATCATTTCCTGCCGGCAGGTAGACGACAGGGAGTTACAAAATGATTCCCTGTCCCCTACTTAGGCACACCTACCCCATCCCCACCTTGATGAGAAAGGAAAGACTAAGATCTTACTTGATTTCCAAGTAACAAATTCTGTTTAATCTTAATGTATTTCCTAATAAAGTGTATAATTTGAGGATATCTACCCGTGGCCAAGAAAGAGATGTGTATTTCAGAGTCCAAATTTTATTCATAATTTGCGATTTGGGTCATTGTCTCAATTCCTGATATTACTGTGGATTGAAGACATTGATGTCACAGTGTAAATTTTTAGGTAAAGAGACATTCTGAGCTCCCTTTCTCTAAGATACAGACCGTATCTTCATCTTTGTATCCTAACATCATGCCTGGCACAAAATGTGTGGTCTGATACTTTGATGCATGAAGGAGTGAGTGAATGAATGAGTTTCTTTCACAAGGAGCACACCATTCAATGGTGGCTCAGCATAAGCAATGAAAAACAGCTGTCAAGTTTGTTGTTTAAAATTTGCATTTCACATTTCTTGTCTGTAAAATATGTATGGGTATCAGTAAAGGTCTCCGTTTTTGAGATGCCAAGGAAGTGTTTGCCATTTGTAGGGAGCTACTCCTTTGAAATAAATGCATGAAAATTTACTTTGTATTGATAAATATTTTTGTTTAACCCTTTATGATTAAATTTAATGTACTAGTAATCTTATACACACCAAAGGGCTTCAAATCTTTCAAATTTCACCAATATAACCTTGGGTGCCATGAATGTGTTCTTTTTTAAAAAAATTTACAAACTGGATGGACTATTTTAGTCCAACTGGAAAAATAATTTGAAATAAATTTAGAACCAGTAATATTTTACAAGTTTTTTGTTTGTAAGAACTCAAGGATTTTTGTAAAGGGTGGGGTAAGTAAAAAGAAAAGAGGAGTCCTAATGTATTGGAAGCAACAGATAAATCAGAACCCTTCAAATTGCCCAACTCTGGCATGGCCTGAAGTTGTCTTCATTGTTCTAATTTGAATAAGGAATGAAGTATTAATTCTGATAATGAAGTATTAATTCTGTAAAAATGGATACAATTGGTGACAATGTAGCATCTCAGAGAGATTTAAAATAATTTAAAATAATTTTTAGTCACTTCAAGTGCATAAAACTTATCTAAATTGGTGAGTTGCCACAGCATATAATGCAAGTTACAGAATCAAGACAAAACTGAGATGTATTTTGTTCCCAAGTGGACTTTTCACTGAAGTATTGGTTCAACCTTGTTCAATCTGTTACTTATCAGTGTTATTACAACTAAATGGCTAAAACTTTCAATCTAGTCATTTTCAAAGATATTTCCAAAGAGAAATAACTTTAAAAGCCATTCAGGAAAAAAATATCCTTTTTTTTTGTCAAAGTTATGAAAGGAAAAGAACTATTTGTAACAGAAACTGCCCTAAGTTCATTAAGTTGTTCATCTTCTGAGCTGTAAAATCCGCACCTTGGAAATTGATTAAAAGGTAAAAGAAACAGCTAATGAACATGAATCATGAGATACAGAACCTTAAGAATGATCTCCAGGCATTAATCCAAAGTTTATTCCTTACTGCAAGAGAATTTTTTCTACTTAAGGCACTTAATGACTAAGGCCACATCCTTCTGCATAGAATGTGATTGCAAATTGTTTTTTTCTTTTTCTTTTATGTGACACATCAGTTGAAAACAAATGAATAGGTACCCCAACAATGGTAACAAAAGCAATATAAGCACCATATGCTCAAGAGTTTTATAATCCTTTTTCATCAGAGTCTGGAATATTGTGTCTCAACTAGTGTAAAATATATTGAGTCATCTTCCTGGAAAGTAACACTCAAGTTGTAATTTTGCATCCATGAAGAGCCTTGTTGAATTTTTTTGAGGGATGTTATAAAGTAAAATATTATAGCACTCTAGCTTCAAGATCACCAAAGTAGAGACTATAACTTATCACAGCTCAGGCTAAATTTCAAAATATACATAATGAATGAGCATTGGCCATGTGGCCAATCGAGTGAGCAGCTTCCTAATTGCCTAAAAAAATACTGAGCAATATTAATAACAGAAATTATAAAAATGACAATAATGAGAGTAAAAAAATTAACATTTATTGCACTTACTATTATCAGGCAACTCTTCTCAACAACCGTGTGAGACAGATATTGTCCTTAACCCCATCTTGCAGGTGAGGAAACTGAGAACCCAATTTCAGTTTCTCAGTTAAGACTGCTATCAACACCATCCTAAATTTTCTATACAATGGGGGAAAATGTTGAAAATAAACCTGATGGCAAAGATTCAGCTTTACCACTAAATCTTAGAAAGCTTTAAGGGTAAACTTATTTACATGCTATATGATATATGTGCATCTTTTATAAAATGTGCAGAATTCATGTATTTATACCATTAATATTTCACAATTTGGACAACTTTGAAAGATAATTGAGCTGATTTGACACAGGATAAATATTAAAATGTAACCCTTTAACCTTAATGAGTAGACGTTGAAGCTGAAGTCACGTTGCAATCTAGAATTGCAGAGCAAGCAGAAAATTGATGTGGCTTTAAGTAGACCATTTTAAAGGAAATGTTTCAGGAAGACCAGAAATGTAATAACTGAGTAGACATGAGAGCTCCTGGTTTCAGTTCTTTTTCATAGATGAATCAGTTCTTCTATCTGCCTATATGTTTAGATATACTTAAATAACTTGTACATATGCATTTTAAGAGTAAACATAAATACATGAAATCAAATTTAAGATTAAATTTCCTTCTACAGAGGAATATGTAACTGAGCTGGTGCTTTTAAATTTTGTTTGAAAATATAGGTTTGAGTATGTTGGTCTTCCTTTTTTTCAGGCACCTTTAGTGATTACTTATTAGAATGATAGCTCCATATATTAGTTCAAAAGTTACTGGCGCTCAACCTTCGTCTGTGCTTCTCTGCTAGAATAGCTTTCCTTAGGAAATTCCACATTATCGGTGTTCATCTGATTTCACACATGAATGCTCCAATGCTCTCCCACCGTGACCACGTAAATTCCTATTATCCAGCAGAAGAACCCATTGCTGTCTTTAAAGATCACCTAAGTTATAGTTTGAAAAGAAATTGTATTGTCACCCCCCTTCAAAAAACAAGTGTGCATTTAACTTGTTAAAAATCAGCTCAATTTTGTTAACTTGAAGTGTAAGCCTCAAAACTGTGGCATAATAATCACTTCACATCCTTGTTAAACAGGGATTTGAAAACTTAAATTTAAGTTTAAATGCATTACTATGAACTAAATATATTGTGTAACATATTGTTTGATCCACAAAAAAAAAAAAAAATTTTTATATGTATCCATTACATTTAATGGAGAAATGTATATATTTATTCATCTGTGTTTACTTTTTAGTTTTTAATTGTTTATATTTTCAATTATTAAATGTACAAATAAAGTTAAGAGAAAAAAAAAGTTTAAGGTATAGAACAAAAGTACTGCAATAGTTCAGCTCTGCAGTCAGCTCTCAGAATATATTCCCAAGTCTAATATATCTAGTCTCTACTTTAGGGAGATGGGTGTGTGGTGTGTGTGTGTGTTTGGTGAGTCCATGTGATCCTCCTCAGATAAAGAGGACAAAGAAGGAAGGACTACATAGAAGGCATCTAAGTCTCCTTAGGCATTGGAGGTAGGGCTTAATGAAAGGTTCTCAAAAGTTTAGACCACAGTTAATTCCCTCATCTTTTATAATAGTAATGTAATAAGCAGTGAAGGGGATAGCTTGTTAAATACCAGGGTCATTACCAAATTGAAACAAACACTTGCTCTATATTAAAATTGACACTATTTATGAATGCACACGTTTCAGCCTGACAGACCATGTACAGAATGCCTTCGGATGTTGTCCATACATTCATTAGCCAGTCCCAGGCATGAGGAAATGAAGGGAGTTCTGTAGTTCATAAAAGCTTTATCTTCTCAGGGCATTTCTTCTTCCATTTTCCTCCCAGAGATCCTGCTTTTTCATGTATGTGCCTTCATGTTACTCTGTCTGTTGTCACAGAATTTGCTCAACTAATATCTGCACTAAACTGGTCATCTGGTTTGTTCTTATCTCCCAAGGGGCAGGTGATGACCTCTGTTTTCTGCTTTTTTCTTAATAGTAGGGTCCCCTTAATTCTAAATATTTTTCCTGCTTCCACATCTTTCTTATCTATATGTTCTTAAGAATAATGGGATAGAGCTGGGGGAGCAGGGGAGGGGGTGTAGTTTGAAAAAGTCCCTCCAGAGTCTGATTCATCTCCTCCTCCAGGCTTGAGAGCACTGCTTTATCTTGAACTTCACACCAGGAGATGTTACACTATGCTGGTAGAGGCTGATTCAGATGCAAGGTGCGGGCAGGAACAGAAAAAGCTTATTTTTTTGGCAGAACTCATTGTCCTTCTGAGGCCCAATTTTTGCTAATGTTGAAGTGTGAGAATGGGGAGGTGGACTATTTGGTAGGTTAAATTCTGTACCCCACTAAACACATGTTCTTAATCTTAATCCTCGTTCCTTTGTGTGTGAACTCATTGTAAATAGGGCCTCTTGAAGATGTTATTTTTAATTAAAGTGTGGCCCATCTAAAAGTATGTCTTCTTCTGGATTATTGGAGGCCTTGTGAAGAGGACCTAGAAGTCACAGAAGTTTAAAAAGGAGAGGCATTGCCATATGATGTGACTCAGGAATTAAGTCAGGGAACCCCCAAAATTGCCAGCATCCAGCACGAGAATGTCACAGTCTTTGGAGAGAAATCAAGTCTTGCTGATTATCTTGATCTTGGACTTCTCCTAGCCTCCAAATCTTGACCAATAAATATCTATCATTTAAGCCAATCCATTGTGTGGTATTTGTCATAGCGGCTCAGGCAAACTAAGATAGACTGTTTAAACTTGCCATTCAGAGATAACTCTGTTATGATTTAATGTAGTTTCTTTGGGAGATATATTTAATAAAATTGTGGTTCAGATTCCCTTTCAGGTCCATTTCTCCCCTCTCAGGTGGTTATCCTTTTCTTCTTTCTTCTAAAAATAGAGGACAGGAGAAACTTACACATCCTCATGGGGGCTGGGCAGGGAAAGAGCCTTATGTCAGGGTCTTCTCTGGTCCTCTTTGTCCTCTACTGATATGTTCTTCTTCCCACCTTTTCCCTAGCATTAGGTGTTGACTGAGGTAGGGTTTATCCTTAGGTCAGTGATCTGGTCATTAGGTCACCATACTTCCCAAATAATATGAAAACAGTTGCAGGGAGTTTGGACCAAAAAGAACAAACACAGAGGCTTTTTTTCTCCTACTATAACTAAATTTTAAAAAATTATCATGATAATGAGCAATTTCTGTGTGTCCAGTGATATGAGCCAGGCTTTTTGGGACCTTCAAAATTTTGACCAGAGAATCTCTTCTATTCTACCCACCATACATACAGTCTAACAATTTCCAAGCCACTCTCATGAACTGAATTTATTTTCTTTTGTGTTGCTTTGCCCTCCTGGAGAGTTCTGAAGAAAAACACCTCCTGACTGACTGTCAAATTTTTACCTTGTGTTGTTTGTATTTTCAGACAATGCAGAGATTGTAGGTAGGGGAGTGGGGCCACATGTTTAGGAAATGCTTATCTCAGGTAAACTTAGAGATATTTTAAACATTTGTTTTTTCTTTTTAGAGAAGTTGGGAGTTTACAGAACAGTCATGTATAAAATACAGGATTCCGATGCACCACCCCACCACCAGCACCTTGCATTTTTGTGGAACATTTGTTACAATTGATGGTATAATTGTGTTATTAATTAAAGTCCATGGTTTAACTTAGCATTCACTGTCTACTGTAATTCCATGGATTTTTAAAAAATTTTATTCTATTACCATATATACAATCTAACATTTCACCTTGTAATCATATTCAGATATATATTTCAGTGCTGTTAATTGCATTCACAATGTTTTGCTACCATTACCCCCATCTATTAAGAAAACATTTCCATCAATCCAAATGGGAACCCTGTGCATTTGAAGCCTTAACTTCCCATTCCCTATCCCCACCCCATCCCCTCGTAACCTATATTTCTAGATTCTGACTCCAAGAGTTTGTTTATTCTGATTTTAAATCAGCAGGATCATAAAATATTTGTTCTTTTTTGTCTGCCTTATTTTACTCAGCATGGTGTCTTCAAGGTTCATCCATTTTGTTGTATGTGTCAGAACTTTTGATATGTAAAATTTCAAGCTATTCTGACCTGATTTTCTTAAACATTTTATAGATATATAACATACATTTAGTAAAACACACTTATAAGTGTACAGCTCAATAATTTTTTTATCAAGTGAACACTTGTGTAACCAGTCCCCAGATCAATAAATGGTACCCACTAGCCCAGGAGCTCCCTTGTACCCCCCTCTCAAGGGTATTAACCACCTTCTCAAATGTAACCACTATTCTAACTTCTAAAGCCACAAATTAGTTTTACTTGCTTTTAAACTTTACATATATGAATCATACAGTATATATTCTTTTGTGTCTGGCTTTTTTCATTCAATGTTTTATTGGTGAGATTCTTCCAAGTGATTGTTTAAAATTATGGTTCATTCATTCTCATTGCTATATAATATTGTGGTATGATACACCACAATTTATTTATCTTTTCTACTACTGATGGACAATTGGGATGTTTTCAGTGTTTTGTTAATATGAATAGTGCTACTGTGAACATTCTTGTCCACGTATTTTGTTTGACATATGTATGCATTTCTGCTAGTATATAAGAAAAGAATTACCCAGACATAAGGTATGGGAGGAAATAGATGCTGCCAGTTTTCCAAAGTAGTTGGATCAATTTACATTCAGAACAAGAGTGTATAATAGTTTCAATTATGCCATAAATTTGTTAATTCTTGGTACTGTCTGTATTTTTAATTTTAGCCAATCTGGCAGATTTGTGATAGTATCAAACCATGGTTTCATTTTCCATTCCCTTGATGACTAGTAAAGTTGATAACCTTTTCATAAGTTTATTGGCCATTTGGATATTGCTCCTCTTTTGTGGCAAGTCTATTAAAACTTTCGGTCCATTTCCTACTGGGTCTTCTGCCGTTCTTATATTAATTTTTAAAAATGTTATATATTCTGGATGTGCATCCATGTAAAATACATATATTACAAATATTTTCTCTCATTCTATAAATTGCCTTTTCATTTACTTAAAAGTGTGTTTGATGAACAAGACTTCTTACTTATAATGTAATCCAATTTATTACATTTTATGTCCTGAGAAAGTTTTTCCTGCCCCAAATTCATAAAAATATTCTTTACTTTTAAAAGATTTAAAGTAATATTCCATTTAATTTTTCAATGCATTTGGAATATATATTTATCTATTATATAAGGTAGGGGTCAAATTCATATTTTGCATATGGATATTGACTTAGTGTGGTGGTTTGGAGGCATACTCCAGAAAAATGTGTTCTTAAACTTAATCCATTCCTGTGGGTGTGAACCATTGTAAGCATTTGTACATTTTGATGGAGTTACTTCAGTTAAGGTGTGGCCCAACTCATGTAGATGGGTCTTAATCCTTTATCAGAGTCTTTTATAAGCAGAATGAAATCAGACACAGAGAAAGAAAGCCATGGAAAGCAAGAAGTTGAGGTCAGTGGAACCCAGAAGAGAAGGGAGAGCCCAAGAGAGGTTGCCATGTACATTGCCATGTGACAGAGGATCCCAAGACCAAGAATCACCAGCAACCAGCCCCAGAATGCTAGTCTTTGGGAAGAAAGCATTGCCTTGATGATGCCTTGATTTGGACTTTTCCTAGCCTCAAAACTGTGAGCTAATAAACTCCCATTGTATGGTATTTGCTTGAGCAGCCATGTAAATTAAAATATTTCTCATAAATGGCTCAGCACCATTTATGAAAAAGACCATAATTTCCCTCAGGGAAAGTCAGGGTCACTTTTGTCAAAATTTAAATGACCATCTATGTGAGTCTATTTCTGTACTTTTTAATTCTACTCAAGTGTTTATCTTTGTATGTAAATCATATTGCCTTAAGCTTTAGCTTTATAATAATTCTCAATATCTGGCTCTAAATCCTCCAGATTTGTTGTTCTTCAAGTTTAATTTGTCTAATCTTGGCCCTTTACATTTCCATATAAAATGTGAAATTTGTTGGGGCTTGTTTTATGATCAAATCTATGGGCATTTTGGTAAAGATTTCAGGTGCACTTGAAAATAATGTACATTCTATGTTCTTTGGAGCATGTTCTATATATGTCATTTAGGTCAAGTTCTTTACTTGTGTTGTTCAGAGCTTACTGGTGATTTTCTTTTCTCCTGTTTTTGTTTTTGTTTTTTTGTGGGGGCAGGTGTTGAATATTCTATCAGTTATTGAAAATTATGTGTTAACATTTACTGCTATGATTGGAGGCTTGCCCGTTTCTCCCTTTATTTTTGTCAAGTTTTGATTTATATATTTTAAAGTCATTTGTGATAGACTGAGTTATGTATCTCAGGAAAAACAAAAACAAAAGCAGATTCTTTGCTTTAATGCCATTCCTGTTCTTGTGAATCCATTGTAATAGGGCCTTTTGAAGATTTTTTTTTTTTTTTTTTTTTTGGGTTACGGTATGGCCAACTGAATCAGGATGGGTCTTAATCCTATTATTGGATGCTTTATAAAGAGAAAGTCACAGAAGAAGCCAGAAGCAAAATGTCTGTGGAACCTGGAAGAAAAAGGAGAGGACAATGCCATGTGATAGAAAAGCCAAGGAACCCCAAGGACTGCCAGCCAGCCAGAGCGCTACCAACCCCAGGAGGAAGCAGCCTTCCAGCCTCTGAAACCATAAGACAATAAATTCCTGTTGTTTAAGTCAACCAATTGTGTGATATTTGTCATAGCAGCCTGGAAAGGTTAATAACCAATTACAAGTTTAGGATTGTGCTCTCTTCTCCTTGTATAAGTCCTTTTTTGTTAAAAATAGAATATTTTCTGTATCAGTTAATGTACAGTCAGCTAACAGAGACCAGATTAAATAAATTTAATATAAAGAATTGTTAACTAGATAAAAGTGGTTAATTACTACCAGTGGGTAGTACGTGCAGTGAGCAAGCTACTCCTTTATAAAGGGCTGAGAGAAAATGAACAAGGAACAAACCTGGGCCTTAGAGGAGATCCCTGGAAGACAAAGATTCATAACTCTGAGCAGAAGGCTTGTCTACCACAAGAAAACACTGTAGACTACTGTGTTGACTAAGATGGGGTTTGCTTGCTTTGGAACTCAGAGATCAGTGTGGCAGTAGTGATGAAGAAACTTGCCAAAAGTACACCACTGCTGAACCATGAGGGCCATCACTGCAGTGGTAAATGCTGCCTGGACCCCTAAAAACCCATTCACTTGCTGCTGGTGGGACCAGAACACCAGAAAAAGAATAAGTCCCTTCTTCCTCTTCCAGCCTTGCTGTGGTTCTCCAGTGCCTGCTATTGGCAGAGCCTAACCTCCAGCCAGCTGTAGAAAGAGAAATGTAGTCTGCAGAGTTTGGTTCCAGTATCACAAAACAGGGTGACAGGTGGGTTTAGAGCCAAGAGACAATAAATTAATAACCAGCACTCCTGCTTTATGTTTTGTAATGCTTCTTTCCACAAAGTCTACTTTTATAGTATTAGTAGAGCCAACCCATTCTTTCGGTAACTGTTTTTATGCTATTTATCGCTGCATGTTTTTCTTCTCAACCTTCCTGTGTCCTTGTATTTAAGGTGTATCTCTTGAAAGCAGAATATAGTTGGGGTTTGTATTTATTTAGTGCTTTTAAGTCTAAAGTAATTGCTGATATTTTTGGATTAGTTTATATCTACCATATTGCTATATGTTGTGTGGTTTTGTTTTTTTTTTTATTTGACCTATGTGACAGTTTGGCATTGTTTATGAATTCCAAAAATAGTATTGGATTATGTTTGTAAACTGGTCTGTACCTGGGTGTGATTAAACTATGATTAGGGCTTTGATTGGGCCACATAAGTAGGACATTAAATCCCTGCCCCCTTGGTGGGCAGGGACTCACAGATAAACTCCATGGCAGAGCAGAGAAGTAAGTTGGAGTTCTGATACTGAGTTTTTGAGCTGGAGCCCTGGGACATAAGCACACAGGGGAGCTTGGCCCCGGGAAAAGAGATGAGCCATCACCTGACAGTTCAGAGCTGGCCTTGTGTAGAGAAAAAAGCAGATGAGCCCAGAGAGAATTGAGCCCCAGGAAAAGAGGCAAAGGCTAGAGAGCCTGACCATGGAGCCTTAAGAGGAAGAGGAAGGCTGAACTTCGGCAGCCATCTTGCTCCAACACTTGGCAACAGACTTTGGTGAGGGAAGTAACTTATGCTTTATGGCCTGGTAACTGTAAGCTTCTACCTCAAATAAATACCCTTTATAAAAGCCAACAGATTTATGTTATTTTGCATCAGCACCCCTTTGGCTGACTAATACAACCTACCTGTCTTTTTAATCCTTTTTCTCTCCTTTCTTGCCTTTTTCTTGGATTAATCAAAAAATATTTTCATGTTTTCCTATATTAATTTGTTAGTCATATATTTTTTACTATTCCTCTGTTTTTACCCTAGAAATTACAACATGAATTCTTAACTTATTGCAATTATATACAAATTAATATTTTTACCAAATTCCTAATCATTTTAAAACATTTAGAATATTTTAACTCCATTTATCCTATCCCATCTTTTATATCATTGTTGCTATACTTTTTAATTTTACATACATTTAAAACCCTATAGACATTTCTATTATTGTTTTATACAGTCACTTGAAAGTCAATTGTCTTATGTATTTACTTTTACTATTACTCTTCATTCCCTCCTGCAGTTCTTGCATGTTTCTGCTACATTTTCACTCTGTGCTCCTTCTGGGGCTCCAATTATAATTCTGTTAGACCTTTTCATTGTGGTCTACATGTATCTAAAGTTCTTTTTCTGGCTTTTCTATTATTTCTCTTTTTTGCTTAAATGTGGATATTTTTAATGACTTAGTTTAATTTATTTATCCTGTCTTCTACTGTGCATAGCCCATTGTTTAATTCAGTGAATGAGTTAATTTCCAGTTGTATATTTCAGTTCTAGAATTTCCATTTTATCCTTTTTTATAAATTCCAAACTCTGGTCAAATTCTTTATCTCTATCATCTCCCCTTCTATTACCTTGAATAAATTAGGCTATTTTGAATTCCTTAGCTAACCCCCAGTATTTTGATATCCATGGGTGTGTTTCTGTATCTAATTTTCTACTGTTTCTTTTGGTTTTTGATTGTTAGCTTGGGGTTTTTTCATATTTATTATTTTTTATTAAATATTGAATATTTTGTATAGAAAATTGTAAAAAATCCAGATGCTGTATCTTCCTCCAGAATGAGTTCACCCTTTCCTTCACTAAGCAGATGACATGGTTGTTCATCTTAATTTAGACAGAAACTGTTCCATATTGAGCTGGGTTGCAGCCCTGAGAAAGAATCTTACCTCTGGTTCACCCCTGGCTCTCAGGAGAGTTCAGCT
The DNA here is from genome assembly GCA_029593785.1 of Cabassous unicinctus. Taxonomy (NCBI): domain Eukaryota; kingdom Metazoa; phylum Chordata; class Mammalia; order Cingulata; family Chlamyphoridae; genus Cabassous; species Cabassous unicinctus. The sequence goes on along the minus strand of JAQZBX010032133.1, from coordinate 7,022 downwards.
GAAAGTCTGGTGTTTCTCCAGGGGCATTCTTCCTTCATATCCTTGTCTCACAAGACTGCCAAAAGTCCGTGTTGGTTTTCTGAGGCTTTTCACTTAGGTTTTTAGACTTCTGCCACATGAAGCCCCAGAAATCGGCAATTTTTCTGAGTCATAAAACAGCTCTGTGTTTGAGGTCCCCCATATCTCTGCCCCCTCAGCAATGCCCCTACTTCAGTGAAAAATTGAGATTCTCAGCCTCCTTCCCGTGTTTAGAATTGTCACATGCCTCCAGGGTAAGTAAACAAGACTGTAAAAGTCAGTCAGCTTCACTGAGGGAGTTATAGCCCCTCCATTTCTCATTGCCTCCCCAATTCTCCAGTACATTCAAACAAATGATTTGGAATTTTATCCTGCTTTTGTATTCTCTACAGAAGTTCTGATCTACTGCAAACTACTTACCCCACCCATAAGCAGAAGTCTAACTTAGAATAATTTGGATGATATGTTTTCTCAGGTTCAGGTTGTCAAATAGTAATTAAAAAGAGAATGTCCTCTTAAAGGTTTGGGTACACATCAAAACTTTTTTTTCAAGCATTTCTTTCATTTTATAGTTCTCTTTTGAACTGAGATCAGTTAAGAAAATATTAGTGGATGATTAATATATGATCAGCTTCCAAATATTTCTCAGCTCCATAAACCTGTAAATCTTCATTCAATGTAATTGAAACATGATTGAAAAAATTAAAAACATATATATTTCTAAACTATTTTGATATCTCCTCTATCTTAATTCCAAAGTTAATTGTTCCACAGACAAATGCATTTCTGCAAAACAAAAAGCATTATTTTCACTAGAAAAAGTTTCAGAGGAGATCCTCAAATAATAGTACTACAAAACTACACAAGTAGGAAATTTTGTTTTCTTTATGAAGAACAAATATATACAATATCTAAATTGTTTGAAAGCATTTTATAATTATATACTTACCTTTAGTAAAAGCTCAAATCAAAAATCTTATAAAGCATCAGGTGATCCCTACTTTTGGCTCTGCCCTTTATGACACGAAATGGCATGACATAGCTAGCTAGCTAGATAATGATTAAACAGTATTATAATGTTATACATAAAATCATATTATATTTATAGTTTATGCATGATATAGTAAATGTATTTAACATGATAATAGCTATCTTTTGTAGAGAGCTTACTATGTTTCAGATGGTTTACATATTATCTTGTTAATCCTTTAATTGATACTATAAGGAATGTGTTCATTTTCACATTTTTTGAATGAAACCAAGATCCATCAAAGTTAAGTAACTTACCAAAAGTTACTCAGCAAAATCGAAAAAGTGATTTAGGATTTGAATTCAGAGCTCTCCAAGTCCAAAATACATGCAGTCTTCTATGCTACTCTAATTTCTGAGCTTGAAACCAGCCTCACAGGATTGATGAATAGCAGCTCTAATCTCCTGTTCCCAAGCTCCTGAAAAGCATGATTCCTGTTTCATTCATTGTTTATAATCCCCCAGGATTAACCTAGTATTTTCACCCAGCAGAATTCAACAAGTGTTTGTTGACTAAATGGATAAATAAGTGCCTACCAACAATTCATCCTTAGAAACATGTTTCTTTGAGCAGTTAAGTATATAAACCTTAAAATATTTCTTTAGTATCAACGGCTAATGCAACCTATCAGTGCCAGCCCAGATACCAGTTTTACATCATCAAAATAAAGCTCAGGAATGCACTGGCCTGGGATCAGCATGATTGTCAGAGCACCCATGTCAGAACCCCCTGATTTGATAGGGAATTCCACTGTGAACATGCTTAGTACACCAGCAAAGTAGCATTACCAAAAAATAATTTTCTGGAAAAATTTAATATAGCATTTGGAATTTCAAAAGAATCATGAAAGTAATTATCGTGATAATATCTGAACCTTGCTGAACATCTCATGTTTATTTTATAGTTTGGTACTTTTTTACTACTACCCCTTCAAGTGTGGGGGTGGGCGGTTGGAGTGGGGGAGAGAGGAGGTAGAGCATGTACCATAACGATTTTTGGTTTTCTTGTATTCATCATGTGACTTTCCTCTGTTTATTAAATATGCATATTCCTATGCCACCTCAGATGTACTGAATCAAAATCTCTGGGGCCTGGAACCTAGGAATCCTTAAGGGATTCTGATGCATATTTTTAAAGGGTTTTCCAGTAAACCAAAAACTCCTTGAGAGTAGAGACTATCTCTGGTTCACCATGGTAATGCAGTGCCTGACTGTTCTAGTTTGCTAAAGCTGCTCAAAGCAGATACCGTAAAATGGGTTGGCTTTAAACAGTAGGTATTTATTAGCTTACAAGCTTATAGTTCCGAGGCTGAGAAGAATGTTCAAATCAAGGCATCATCAGGAATGCTTTCTCCCTGAAGACTGACTGCCTGCAATCCTGGACTCCTCTGTCGCATGGCAAGGCAGATGGCAGCATCTGCTGGGTTCTCCCATCTCTTCTGGGTTTTGTTGCTTTCAGTTTCTTGCTTCCTTGTCTTTCTCTCTCTTTGTCTGAACTTCATTCTCTTATAATAGAATTAAGACCCATTATGAATGAGGTGGGTCACATCTCAACATCCTACCTACCAAAAGATCCTACTTACAATGGGTCCACATCCACGAGAATGGATTAACTTTAAGAACATACTTTTCTGGGGTACATACAGCTTCAAACCATCACACTGACATAGGTCATGGTGCAGAAAAGTTGCTAATAAATTATGAATGAATGATTAAATGAATAAACAAATTCTTAAGGGAAGGTAGATTTCTATAGTCACCACTGTATGATTCACCCATATCCCACAGTGTCTGTGCTTCTAATGACAAGGGAAACTAGGTTTTTAACATTTAACCTTCAATTAAATTTAAAATAATATGAATCAGGTGGAAATCTAGAACCTGAGCCTGTAGCCTGACATCAAGTCCTGCTATTGCCACAAAGTATTATGGCCTCATCTCTAAAATGAAGGAATTGGATTAAATGGGCTCTGTGATTCCCTTCTAGGGCTAAAAATTCATTTTTCTTATATAAAATATTTGTTTTAAAGCAACGCAATCAATAGTACTTAGATGTTTTAATGTGCTTTACTTACTTTGTGTTTTCTGAAGCACAGGTTTTACCATTTTTTAAAAATGAGAACACATAAAGTCAAGAAACAACAAAGTATTGGAGAAAAACGCAGGCTAAACATGTTTTAAACAGGTATTCTAATGGTAGTCAGCCCTTCATCTGAGCACTCTAATGATACAGTGAATTGGAAAAGAAAATCACCTTGTTTGCTACCATCACAGTTAAGATTGGTTCAGGCAAGAATCTTTGGTGGATACTAATTAAGGAGGAAAGTTTGATGAGGAACAGGATATTTGCATAGTCTCAAAGTATCTCCCCACTGACTGCTTATACATTGCAAGGGAATATTTTGTAAACTGGATAAGATCTTGACTGGGTAATCAAAATTGACAACTCCAAAGAAAGGCAAATGGACATGTGTACCTCTAAATGCAGTACCCTGAGAAAAACATACATCATTTTGTGGTATTCTGGCTGAGGATGCTTAACATGAATCTAATCATGAGGAAATACCAAACAAACCCTAATTGTCACATATTCTATAAAATACCTGGCATGTACTCTTCAAAAATGTCAATGTCATAGAAGAAAAAGAAAGCCTGAGGAACTGTTCCAAATTAAAGGATACTAAAGAAACATGACAACTATATGCAATATATTATCCTGGACTGGATCTTACACTGGAGGGAAAAAATTACTAAAATGACATTATTGGAACAACTGACAAAATTGGAATAATAGATTAGACAATAATATTGTATCAATGAAAGTCACTGGATTTGATAACTGTTTTATGTTACATAAGAGAAATATCCTTGGTCTTAGGAAATGAGGCATGATGCATACAGCCTATTCTCAAATAGCTCAAAAATATGTATTATAAATGTGTATATTTATATGTGTGTGTCCATCTATACATGTCTATACACATACACACACATACACACATAAGGCGGAAAATTACAAATGTGGCCAAAATTTTTTAAAATTGTGAATCTAGGTAAATGGTAATTGGGACTCCCCAACATTATTCTTGCAACTTTTCTGTAAATTTTAAATTATATCAAAAAAAAAAAAAATTTAAGGTGCATTTCTCACCCTTGGGTAAATTTAACTTTAAAACATGTTTGAGACCAATTAATTTAAAGGACAAGTCAAAGATAAAAAATTTTTCTTGAATCCTGTTAATGTGAGATTCTGCAAACAAAGCATTGAACTGTTGTGGAAGTCTAAGACCTAAGAACAAAATCAACAAAATTAAAACCTTGATCAAAGTTAAAGGAAAAAATATATATATTTATATATGTGTATACAATCTCCACCACTTAAGTAAATAAAAACTTGGATTACTTTTATATAAGGGCAGCACAATGTTTGCAAAGAAACAAAACAAGATCCAAACTTTCTCTCAGGATGCTCGTGAATTTGGCAGAGTGATTGCATTTATGTTTCAAGAAAAAATGTTGCCAAAGGTCTCTGAAGTACACTGAAACATTACTTCCCTTACCCTCATATTCCTGCCACAAAGCAAATGACTTATTGTTTTTACAATCAAATTAGATTAAGGATTTTAGAGAAGTCCAGTTATATCCTCGTGGACCACACTTGTAAAGATAGCAAATTATACCGTTATCACTTTCCCAAAAGGTATGATTTTTCTGATAACTTTTGGTTTTGAATGAGCCACACTTTATATCAACAAAGAATCAGAGAAATTATTTTCTACCTGACACAGACTAAAATAAAAGAGACTGAGGTAGGTGCATCATAAATATTGTTGACTTAGAGTAGCAAACAATATAAAAATGGGGAAAAATGAGAGAATCAGAATACCACATTGCCTAGAGAAACTTTCAAGGAGAAGCCAATTTGTAAAAGTCTAAGTTATATTTAGGTGACTCTCATCTATAACTGTCTAAGCTTTTGGAATGTGGTACAATTATATTTTGAATACTTCATTAATTGTACAGTAAAATAAGATGCAACCATCCATTTGCCCCATCAACAAATGTTTATGGAAGACCTACTCTTTGTTGAGAACTGTCTGAATATATAGCAATGAACTAGACATATAAGGTACATTCTCTTATGGAGCTTATATTCTCATGGAGAAAGATAGATATGAATGAAATATAAGTTTAAAAAATCACTGTAAGTAGTATAGTGAGATTAAAAATAAGTATATGACTTGGAAGGGTTACTTTAATTCATCAGAGTAGGCTTCTTTGGGAACTGACATTTAAACTATGATCTGAACAATGTGAAAAACAAGGTGGAAGAAACATTCTAGCCCAGCTAGTGCAAAGGCTCTAAGGTAGGAATGAACTTGGTAATTAGCAGAGCAGAATAAAAGCCAGGGTTCCTGGAGCGCAGAAGACAAGGGGGAAATACGTGTGATAAGTTTTCTGCAAGGTCAGAGGAATAGGGATTAATATTCTGTTCTAAGTGTTATGGATAGCCATTGAAAGGTTTTAAGAAAGAATATGGTGGGATCTGATTTTCATTTAAAAGGATGACTTGGGATTCTACATGTGAAGAAGAAATTGCAGTAATGTAGCAGGAGTTCTTGAGGCCTGGAGGAGAGAAGAGGTCATAGATATGGAAAGAGGTGGACTCTTGTAAGAAAGATTCAACAGGACCTGACAGTGGATTGGAGGATTGGGGGTGGGGGAAGGTTAAGTAGAAAAAGGAACCAAGGATAACTTGTAAAGTTCTGTCCTGACCAGCTGAGTAGAAGTAGTAGCAGTTACTGAGGTGAGGAAAACTGACAGCGTGGCAAGTTGAGGAGGTAGAAATTAAGAGATATGTTTGGGGCTTGCTAATTTTAGTATGCCTATTAGACAATCCAAATAGAGATATCATGTGGATAGTTGGGTTTAAGAGTTTGAAGTTCTGGGAGTATGGAAGGACAAGAGTTGTAAAACTAGGACTCAGGAGCATATGATGATATTTGAAGTCATAGGAATGGATGAGAGACAATGCAGTTGGATTAAAAAGGGACTCCAGCACTGAGCTCTTGGATGAAACAGAAGAGAAAGGGCCAACCCAGAAGACTGAGAATACCAGTGAAGTAATGAGAAAATCAGAAGAGCATGGCACCATAGAAGGTGAGAAGAAAGTGTTTCATTAAAGAGAGAGGGTCAACTATAAAGAATGCTCTGTCTGGTAGTTGAGAGCTGAGGAGTGGCCATTGGATTTGACAACATGAAGTCACTGGTGACCTGTAAGAGCAGTCTTGGTGGAATGGTAGGGACTGAAGTCCGAAGAGAGTTGATTGGTAAAAGAATGTGTGGAAGAAAAGTGGAAACACAATATAAAGAACTATTTTCAGATGTTTTGCAGTGGAGGGAAGCAGAAATACGGGATGGCACAGGAAGGAGATGTGGAATCGAGGGAGGTTTATTTTCTCTTAAAAGCAAGGGGTTGCTAGATCAGTGTACATGCCAACATGATTAGGCCAATGGTAAGGGAGAAAGTATTGCTATGGGAAAGGTGACAATTGCAGGAGCAAAGTGGTTGAGAGGATGGGAGGGGTGGGATCCAGATCAAAAGGGTTTGGCCTTTGAAAGAAAGGAGCCATGTCTAAAGGTCTGCTTGCATAATTATCTTCCCTCTTCCCTTACAAAGTACCATGGCATGAATAATTTCATTTGATTCTCACAAAAGCACCGTGAGACATGTATCCTATCATTCTTAATTTCCAGATTAGGAAAATTAAGTTTAGAGGTTGGATAATTTCTCCTAGTACATACAGGTAATAAATTTAAAATCTAGAATTGAAGCTTTTCTTGCAACTCCAAATCTAGAATGGAATGCTATTTGTATGTTCTGTGATGAAGCTGCCCTTCTAACGTGCTCTCGGGTGCAGTGTGGCAAATGTTCAGCATGAACCTGGGACAAAGAGGTATAGTTGCTTTGATAT
>JAQZBX010032132.1:7056-26097 GCA_029593785.1 Cabassous unicinctus | reverse complement strand
TATTTAGGAGTTACTGGGGATTGAAACTAAGACCTCGTACATAGGAAACAGGTGCTCAACCACTGAGCTATATCCACTCCACAAAGAAATTTTCATTATAATTCATTAATATAGAAGAGCCCATTGGGTTGTAGCATTGGGTATGGATTTACATTCTGTCCTGACAATGCTTGCTCTAGTAACAGTGACATGCATGTTCCAAGGGGGAAAAAAGACAAAGGTGAATGAGGCTACTGTTAATACAGTACTACCTTGTTAAAACTCATGTCCTTAATTCATTGTCCCAAATACTTGCCTGAGGTGTGATTCCACACCAGAAATTAGAGTACAGGTTCCGAGATTCCAGCATGGGGGCCACAATGGTTTTGTTTTCTGCCATCAATAGATTGAGGGTCTGTGGATTAGTCAGGAAATTGTCGACATCTATAAACTAGGAAAAGAAAAGATAATGTCAGGTGAAAAGCACTTTTCAGTAATGGGTTTAAGAATGCATGCCCAATACTTAGGAAAGATCATAGATATTTGTTCATGAGATATGGAGCCAGTTATGCTGTCCTCCCTGTTGAAACCCATGGCAGCTGGCTGATTTTGAGAAAGTCACCATTCATTCAGTCTGTGGTGTTTTGGAGTCGTATGTACCCCAGAAAAACATGTTCTTAAACTTAATCTGTTTCTGAGGCTGTGAACCCATTTTAAGCAGGGCTTTCTGACAGGGTTACTTCATTTAAAGTGTGGCCCACTTCATTTGGGTTGGGTCTTAATCCTATTACTGGAGTCCTTTATAAGCAAAATGAAATTCAGACAGAAAGTCAGAGAGGGAGCAGACAGAATTTGAACATCAGTGGAATCCAGAAGGGAAGGGAGAGGTCCGGAGAGGTTGCCATGTGCATTGTCATGTGACAGAGGAGTCCAGGACCAAGGATATCCCAAAACCAGCCCTAGAACGACACAGTCTTCAGGGAGAAAGCATCATCTAGATAATGCCATGATTTCAACTTTTCCCTAACCTCAAAACCATGATCCAGTAAATTCCCATTGTTTAAGCCAGCCCATTGCATCGTTTTTTCTTGAGCAGCCAAGGAAACTAAACAGATTTGTCAAAATATGTTTCCACAGGTTGTGCTCTGCATGAGGTACTAAGCAATGAATTGGTGCTACCAGAGTGAGCACAGACTTAACTAGGACCCAACCTATACTAGTTAGTGGTTTAAGTACAAGATATTAATGACCCCCACGTCCTTAAAGATTAATTCACCAAACAATCCGAGTACAGATGGACAGACCTACTTACATTTTGGACAGTAAAGCCAGGATGCCCCCAAGCAGACCCATCAATGCTATTTTAATGTCACAAATAGAATTTTGGTTTAAAGTACATTATATCAACCTATGCTGACTAATGAAGCTATTCCCCATTCTTAGCAGCAGTTAACACTGATTCATTTATGGGGGCAGTAAAACAACAGATTCTATCATATAAAAGAAATAATCAGAAGCTTTAATTCTTATGGTAATCTGTTTACCAAAAAGTTTTGTGGTTTAGTATTTGTACACACAGTGGCATTTACATAGCTACATAATGTTAAAAGTTGTCAGTAAAAATTTTAAAACCTTTATAAAATTACTTGTTTTGAAAATGTATGTGAAAAATTATTGAACTGACATTTGTTGAGACTGAAGGGCTGGGAATAGCCACAGGTCAAAAATATTCCTTTAAGAAATCAGAAAATCTAATGACAGAAAGCAGATGCTCATAAAGTTAATGAAATAATAATGACTTTGCTTTATTGGTGTTATTTCTAGCCTCATCCTGGGAAACACTTGCCAAAATAATTAAATAGATTTTGGGAGCCACAGATGAAAAATTCAGTTCCCCTAAGTCTGTGTGTGTGTGTGGGTGGGAATAACCCTCAGTTTTCAAAAGAAAAAACGGGGGTTATAGCTCCTTGATGCTTAGGAAGCTGTAAGCTCCTTCCCAATTGAGATAAGTTCATCAAGGCCAAGAACAGAGTACAACACCGATTCCTAATAATCAAGTCCAGCACTTTTCTGCATCACTCTCCAAGTTCTATGGAAAGTGATAGGACTTCTTCATGGAGAGTTCTCCAATAGAGCCCACCAGAGCCCATCATGACTGGGAACAACCAGAAGCCAAACAAGAGATGCCATTCCCCAAGTCATTCAGGAGCAAAAGGGAAGGGTGTTTCAGAGCTGTTAATCTGAGTTAGTTTTAATATAATTATTTTCTCTTATCCCTAAGATTCTTCCAAAAAATTATTAAAACAATTTATATCGCTTTACCTACAGCATCCCCCATGATTTTCTTATACCTTTTATATGAAAGCAACTAAATAATTTAGGAGGTTCTTTGCTCATTCACTGAAAATGTTTATCAGAAGCGGGTCTGAGATGAAATCCAAATATCCCATTATTAAGTTCTAAAAATTTTCCCTTGAGCCTTTATTAAAAAGGAGTGATGGTGGTGCCTAAACCAAAAGTTGTTTGATTGCCCCTATGGCCCTAGTATTTGGACAACTGATTTGGACACATTCTAGATATCAAGAACTTGAATATCTGTTTTTACCAGAATGTAGTCTGACCATTTTTCCCTCGCAGTTCGAAGGGCTGCCTGTCGTAGTTTCATCACATGGGCAAACCGGGAGCTTGGCCAGTGCTTTGGTCCAATTTCATCAGGATAAGACCTAAAAGTTTATGACAACAATAATAGCTGATATTTATTGAGTGCCTACATATGCCAGATTCTGTCCTAAATGTTTATATGTACTAACTTATTTGATCCTTTAGCCACTCTAGGAAGCAGATCTTATTATTATTAGTATCACTCCCATATTGTAGATTAGGTAACTGGAGCAAGGAGAGATGAAGCAACTTGCTGCTTACTGTACACAAGAGTCTTTATATAAAATATTTCACTGGCTTCTAACTAGAGCCTTACGAGATCGGTACTCCCATTCTTCCCATTTCACAGGTGAGGAAATAGGGTAGAAGAGGTTAAGTCATTTGCCATTTGTTACACAGGTAATAAGGAACACAGAATTTGAATCCAGGCAGTTTGAACCCAAATTGAATCCAGAATTTGAACCCAAAGCCTATGTTCCTAGACACTTTTGTATACATCCTGCCATCCGATAAATTTGGAAATGTTGCAGTGTAAAAATATGAGTTTCTCAGGAAAAACAAAGGTTAAATTTACTTGGTGTAGCTTCAGTAAAGGATTCCACAGAGCCTAACCTCATTGATCTATCCCAGGTGAAGTCAGGTCATGGGGCAAATATATAAAGTCTTGGGGATCGCTATCTATCAACATTTACACAGCAGCCAGGACTCTTACTTGCCCACATAGGCGGTGCGCTGGTGCACTCTGCAGACCGCTTCGGAAAACTCCTAACTGGTATGCACACTGATGCTGTCATGGTGGCCCTTTCTGTCCAAAATTGGCCACCACTTCAAGTTCTTTTAGCTGTGCTGGATGTACATTTGCTTTAGTGAATGAAAAACCACAAAAACAACAAGACTGGAACTATACCAATAAGGTTAATAAAGTTATGTACTACACTGGAATTCTCTGGGATGTCTTCCACAAATACTGCTTCAATGATAATGAGTGAAATTCCTGTTTTTCTGAATATATTGCCAAAAAACAACTGCCTTCTCTAATATTTTTCATGCTACCTTGACATATAACATTTTCAGTAAAAATCTGCCTACTGAGAAAATTATCAGTATGCAAGGCAGATACATAAAATCTTTCTCTGCCCTTTATTACTTAGAGCAAGTTCCATTATAAGGAAGTCAAAAGGAGTGTTCAAACTATATATTTTAGTGTTACATTTTGCTCAAAATGTAAAACATATGCTGGGAATTGAAAAATATATATTTATATATTAAATAAAGGTACTTATATTATATATAGAGATAGTAGAAAAACAAAAGGTTTGTTCTGGAGTGGCATTTTAAATTAAAATACCAATTTGACTTTCAATAAATTTCCTGGGCAGAAATTTAGGTAACCCAGTTCATTCTACTCTTAACATCGGTTTACCTTAAGCTGGAATTGTGGTGGCCTTGGAAACATTTACAATAGTAAGTTTTAAATACATTTATTCATGCTCTTATTGACTCATTTATTCATCCAACAACATAGCATTGGGGGAAAACATAAAGTGTTTGTATACCAGCCCATGCCCAAAGAACCTATAAATTACTTAGCAAAAAATACATAAATTACAGAATTGAATAACAATGCTAGTTATAGTTAAGTGCATTGTTGTGTCAGAGGTTGCTATGCCAAATAAGCAATACAAATGTTGACAGAAAGGGAGATCTCTACAATTGAGATGATTAAGAAAGGATTTCTGTACTAGGTGGGATTTGGGGTATGAGCTGCTTCCACAGAAGGAAAAGACCTTCCAGGAGGGCAAACTTGTGTGAGCAGATTACAGGTGAAAATAAAAGGAACATTTTGGATAAAGCACGTTTTGTGAGAAGAAACAGGAAATATGGATACACAGACTAGGTTTATAAAATCTTTTCAATGTAAGTTTTAAGTATTTGAATTTGTGCTGTGGATATTGGAGAACTGTTGGACTCCTTTTAACAGAAAAATAAAACCACTTCGCTGGTATTTTGGGTAGATTGGTTTGACAGTATGGAATGTAGGATGCCTTGGAGATTGAAGCAACCAAGTATTGCTATGGTTAAGGTTGGAAATAACCTAAATAACCTAAATGTCCATAACTAGAGGACTGATTAAATAATTATAGTAACATCCATGCAATGGAATACTATCTGGTCATAAAAGGAAGGAAAAAGCTCCTTAACTACTGCTACAGAATGCTTGCCAAGATATGAGGAGTGAAAAGAGCACACTAGAAAAGTATACAAACTCTTGTATGTAGAAAATATACAAACTCTCACTATGATCCCTTGAGTATAAACTGTTTATAATCAAAATATGAATAAATTATTTTAATACTTTAAAAATATATACTGCTTTTGTAATTTACTTATGAGCTAAAGAGAACCTAACTTGGCTGGCAGCTAAGGGGTAAGGAGGAAGAGAGAAATATAAAGAACTGTCAAAGGAAGAAATTACAGGTCTTCATAATTCACTAGATACAGAAATGAGAGACAAGAAAAAGTCACACGTACCTCCAAGGTTATTAGCCCGAATGACTGGAGGACTGGTTAGGGGAGGAGGAGTAAGTAATGAGTTTCTAAAATTTTCTCTTGCTACTCACTGTGGTTCACTCATGGGCCTCCACTCCACGTAGTGATAGAGTTTCTGTACATTTTTCAACCACTCCCTGAGGATTTCTGTTGTGTTATCCACATTGTGGTCAGTGGCTGCCCTGCATGAGAGAAAGCACAATATAGTTCAGTTATGTGATCCAAAGAAAGAGGAGGAACTCTGAGAGCCCAGATTAACTGCAAGGAGAATGGCCAGTTCTGGAAAAAGTTGTATATATGAAAATAACTCCCTCATGGTCCAAACTAGACAATGAATTTCTGAAATAAGAGACACATTAAAATCATCTTCATGTCATTAGCTCCTCCGAGAGGGCTGGATAATAGAATCAATGAATGGCTGTATTAATAAATAAATACATGAAAATACTAAAAATCTCTAGGCATAAGATAAATTGAACAAGAGGCATTAATAAATTTTGGAAATTTGCCTATTTGTTTTGATTTTTAGTTATCAAATATATAAAATCTACCTTTTAACTTCATCTAACAATTACCCTCAATTTAAGCAATCACTCAGCTTTATTTTCATTTCAAGTCAATTTTCAGGGTACAACAAGATGGCTGATAAGTGTTTCTTTTCTCATATGTACTATAGGGGAAAGTCACAAAGAGAGTTTCCAATTTATAACTGTAAATCTAAGGTAATTTCACATATCTATTTTGGATTAACCTTACCATCACTTACATGAAGTATAGTACCTTCAAAAGCCTTCAGATAATGTATACAATGTTTGTGTTTCTGATCTGTGTTGAAATTTTAATAAACAGGTCCACTTAACCCTGAAAGTCTAATAAAATATAATAAAAAGTGTGGAGATTTCATATTTGGCAGAAGAATGAGGATTTGAACTAAAAAACTAGTAAGCAACCCAAATGCTTTTACCCTGCATATACACACTGTTTCTGCTGGTTTAAGGGAAAAAGACATTTCAAAATGAACAGTAAATAGTAGACCACATCGACAAAGCTACTATAAGAAAAATAAACAGTAAAAGAAAGCAACACAGTTCAACTGATGAACATTCTTCCCATGAAACTAATCACAAAGGGAAAAAACACACAAAAGTGTAACAAAATACCCAACCTTAATTAAATACCCCTCTAAAGCATTTGAAGCTAAGAAAAAAAAACTCAAATCAGAAATTCAAGCACTCAGACAGAAACAGACCAAAAACCCCAGAGAAATGTAAAACCCAAGTTGACCAAAGGGAGACTATATTTGAATAGAAATATAACAAGAGGCACCAAAAAAGGCTACCAAACAGCTAAGAAAATGAAAATATAAGAAATAGGTAAAAGGATCAGAAAGAAAGTCATTGATATAGAAGATATGACAATTAAGACTCAATATATGTGTGATTGGAGTCTTTGAAGAAGAAAAAAACTAATTTAGAACTAAATTAAGACTTATAACTATAATAGAAGAAATTTTTTCTGTAAATAAAAGACCTGGACTTCCAAATATAGACCCACTGTATATCTGGGAAAATCGAACCAGAACAATCAATTCTGAAACATATACTAGTAAAACTATTAGATTTTTTAATGATTAAAAAAAGAGAATTCTCCCATGCCTGCAGGCAAAAAGACCAAATCATATATAAAGGAAATGAAATCAAGTTGGCATCTGATTTCTCCAGAATAACATTTGAAGAAAAACAACAATAGGTAGCAATTTCAAGTAATCCAAGGAAAGAAAATGTGAACCTTTAAGGATCTATAACCAGCTGACCTGTCTTTCAAGAATTAAGGCTAGAAAAACAGAGTTAAGCATACAGGAACAGAGAATACAATATTCCTGGGAAATTTATGATTGGAGAAACTTGAGCTAAAGAGCTGCTCATAAGCCTTTAGTGTATTTCACTGTAGAACTAAAACTAAACTGAAAGTGGGACAAGGTCAGAAGAATAAAATGTAAATGTCATGTAAATGTAAATGTCATAGCAAAACTACAAAACGTTTTTTAAAAAATGGGAATGAAGGCAGAACGTTCACCACTGAATACATGTATTGATTACCATATTGGTAATAGATAAGTTTCAAAGATATCATTAAAGCTAACAAAACTAATAATAATATGAGCCTAAGCAAGAAAAAAAAAGGACTAAAGACATTATAACAGACCTCAGTATAAAGATAACCACTAGAACAAAAATTCAAACCTTTTCAAATACCAAAAGAAATGTGAAAATAAAGAGTGGAGAAAACAGAACTTTGCACACCTACTCTCTAGCTCATTGGACTCACCCAGGACAACAAGGTGATGATGATGGACAACGCCCATCCCAAGGAACAGAGAGACTCTGCAACTGCAAGCAAGACAGTTCCATTCATCTGCCCCATGAGATCTAAGCCCCCCCTCAATTAGAGGTAGAGTGGGCATCACCATCCCAGAATCCTCAAGATTGGGGAATGAACAATGGACTAAAGTAGACTTATTATTATTCTACTATAAACTTATTGTTATTCTAGCAATGGAAGAACTTTTATCATTGATTTGGAGGCAGTGGCCATCAGAGGTTCTGAGGGGAGGGAGAGGGAAAGACAGGTGTAATAAAGGGACATTTTCGGGACAGTAGAATTGTCCTGCATGATGTTGCATTGACGGATACAGGCCATTATATATTTTGTCATAATTTACAAAATTGCATGGGACAGAGTGTAAACTATAATGTAAACTATAATCTACGGTTAGTGGCAATGCTTCAATGTGTGTTCATCAATTATAACAAATGTACCACACTAAAAAAAGAGAGAGAGAAAACAGAACTCATGGGGGAAAGAAACATAATAAAATATATAGCTAATGCAATGTAAAATAACATGATAGCCGAAACCAAACATATTAGTCATATCAGTGAATATAAATGGCTTACTTATTAAAACATAATATTTTCAAATTGGATCCCAAAACAAAATCCAACTCTATACTGTATACTAGCTACACGTCTAAAACAAAGTTATACAGAATAGCTAAACATAAAGAGATAGGAAAGCATACTACTCAAATGGGAAAGGAAGGAAGGAAGGTAGGTTGGGGGGAGGGAGGGAGGGAGGGAGGGAGAAAATAAAGCAGAAGTTGTAGTCTTGGCATCAAACAAGGCATAATTCAGGTCAAAAGTTATTATTAAACATGATAATGAAGAATACTTTATAGTATCAAAAGGCACGATTCACTTCAAAGATGTAAATATGAATTATCTATGCACCGGCATACAGTAGAGGTGGTTGGCAAACTTTTTCTTTAAAAGCCAGATAGTAAATATGTTATGCTTGTGAGACACATGTCTGTTGCAACTACTCAGCTCTATTATTGTAGCGTGAAAGCCACCATAAACAATGCGTAAATGAATGAGAGTTGCTGTGCTCCAATGAAGGTTTATTTACAACACAGGCAGCCAGTCTGTGGGCTGTAGTTTGTTGCTGCCTCCCCTACTCCAGATATAGTAAAAAGTACAGAAACTGCAAGGAAAAAACAGAAACACCAATAATGACACACCAACATACCACTTTCAGTTGAAGACAGCTCAAATAGGGAGAAAGTGAAGATGAGAAGACCTACACAATACAGCATAGAGAATATACTTTATTCTTAAGTGCACAAGGAACATTCACAAAAATTGATCAATAATCATATTAAAAAGAGAGTTCCATAGAATAGAAGTAAAGCAAACATCGATTTCTGATCACAATGAAATAGCCAGAAATTAATAAGACGATAAAAACAAAAAATCTCATTAAAAGCTGTCTATTAAACAACTATTTAGTGAAAGAAGAAATACAAACTAATTTCAGAACTTCTAAAAATTAGTAATGAAAACACTACGTATCAGAATTTTGGGGAAAATTTAAAGGAGCAATCAGAGAAAAATTCATAGTTTTATATACTTGAATCAATAAAAATAAAAGTATGAAAATAAATTACTTTCAAAACTAAAAAATCCTAGGAAATACTCAAAATACTGAAAAACCTAGAAAAAGTGCTACAAAACAAAAAACCATAATGAAAGAAATAGCAAAGATAAAGGTAGAAAGTCATGAAGTAAAAAAGCAAAATAAGAGAACTAATAAACAAATAAAAATGCCGTGTCCTGAGCCTCCATTGTGTTTGTGCTGCCTTGGCCTCCATTTTTGCCAGGGCCTATTGGTCTTTGCTCCAGCCATTAATCCAATTCCATGCCCAGGCTTCAGTGTTATGTCAGTCACCTCCATTCAACAATTACCTCCCACGTGCCCCACACCACCCACACGCCTCACCCAAGACCCACAGCTGGCTCCAAATGATAAGCTACCCATCCCCCCTGCCCTAGGACCCCCAGTCCCTTTCCCTTTCCACTAAACCAATCCTTGACTCCCACAGGAAGCCTTCTAACAGCCACCCCAGAACCACAAGAAAGGCACAAGCTCATGGGTCTCTCTCTGCCTTCTCTTGTGCACCCCATCTGAGTGGGGTGAGGCCCCGGAGTGGCTCGCCCATCCCATTTTCCCCTCAAAATGCCTCCTCTCCCACTTCAGGAACCATAAGTCATAAACTATCTTGTTTTATGCCTTAGTGCTTCTGGCTCCCTATTTGTGTGGTACCTGACCTCCACCCAACCCAAATTTAAAATCCTACTTAATTCGGAACATGCTTATTCTTTGGGGAAAAAAATCAACAAAATAGCTAATAACCTGATTAAGAAAAAAAGGGGAGACAATGCAAATATAAAAAAGAAGAAATGACAAGGGGAAGCAGAATAATGATTGACATGGAAGATTAAAAAAATCATAAGGCAACTACTCTGCTCAACTCAGTGAAAAACTTGAAAACTAGATATAAAGGATGAATTCTTAGGGAGATTTAAGTCAGCAAAATTGACTCCAGTAGTGATATAAAGTTTAGAATATACAAAAAATGGAGAGAGTTATCAAAGAATTATCCCACAAAGAAAGGAAAAAAAGAGAAGAAAACACTAGGTCCAGATCATTTCACAGGGGAGTTCTACCAAACCTTAATAAAACAGATAATCCCCTGGAGTGTTAAAAAAGAATGAATATTCCAAATTTTTGCAAGTACAAATTATGCAAGTACTCCTGAAAATGCAAGTACAATATTGATATCTAAACTTAACATACACTCAACTACAGATAACACACACTCAACTACAGACCAATCTCTTTTAATGAATAGGTTGCAAAAATCTAAGTAAAAGCACAAGCAAACATAATCCAACATCCTAATAAGAAAATAATAAGCTTGCCCTAAGATAATTCAATATTAGGAAATCCATTAATATAAATCACCATAGTAACAGACCTGAAAAAAAATCATGATTATCTCCAAAAATGCTTAAAAGGTCTTTAACAAAATCAACACCTATTCCTGATTTAAAAACAAAACAAAACAAAACATGTTCAAAGTAGAAAATTATATGAACTTTCAAACTTTCATCACATGATTAAAATACACACACACACACACCTCAGTTCTAAAGTCTTACTTGGTGGAGAAGGCATTGTCACTAAGGTCAAAAACAAGACAAAGATGGCCATAAACTCCATTACTGTTTAATATTACTTTGAGTATATTAGTCAATGCAATTAAACAAACAAACAAAAAAAGTACTAGAGGCAGAAGAATTGAAATAAAAGAAGGAAAATTTTTTCTATTGGCAGATGATGATACCACTCAAGAATATTAATAACAAAACAACTAACAAAATACAAAATTATATAAGAATATAAGAATTCAGCAAAGTAGCAGAATACAAAATTAACAAGCAGAAATCAATATCTTTCATATGTACACACAACACCCAGTTAGAAATGTAATGAAATAAGAAACCCCATTTAAAGGAAAATTAAATATAAAGAATAAAACTTAGATGAGGAAGACTTTAAAACACTCCCAAAAGACAAAAGAAGTAGCCTTGAAAAATGGAAAAATATTCCTTGTTCTTGGATTGGATAACTCAGCAAGATAAAGAGTGCAGTTCTCCTTAATTTAAAAATTTAAATGTAATTCCAATAAAAATATCATGAAGGTTTTTTTTTTTTCCTGGTGTTGGAAAAGTTGATCCTAAAGTACATATGGAAAAATGAGTATGCAAGAATTGCTAGGAAAATCCTGCTTAAAAAAAAAAGCAATAAAGTGGGACTACTCCAACCAGATATTAAAGCCTACTATAAAACCGCTACAATTAAAACCATGTGGTAATGACAGAGGAACAAATAGATGGGGAGACAAGTGGAACAGAACGGAAAGTACAAAAATTTAATTTATGATAAACATGGTACCTCAAGTCACAGGAAGAAAGAGGGATTTTTAAATAAAAGGTATTGAGAAAACTGCCTACCCAATTGGAAAAAAAAAAATGGATCTATAACTCACACCGTACACCAGAAGAAACTCCGAATAGATAGTGATTTAAACGGAAAAAATAAAAGTGAAAGCATACACTTAAAAAGATGAGTAAATTCTTTTATATCCTAAGTATGGGGACAGGATTTCCAACTATAACTTACAATCCAGATGTAATAAAAGAAAAGATTCATAAATCTGACTACATAAATTTTTAAAAATCAATTTGTATGGCACAAAACACTGTAAGCAAAGTAAAATAAAACCAAACTGAGAGTAAATATTTGCAATCAACCCCACAGATGCAGGACTAATCTCCCTAATTAACACAGTACTCTTAAAAATGGAGGGGGGAAAAAAAAAATTCTGATAGACAAATGGGCAGAAGATAAGTGCAAATGTTCTGTAAACCTACTTCTCTTAAAAAAAACAAAAAAGGTAAAGACAAACAATTGCTATCTTAACCAGAAGGAAAAAAAATTGAACACATTTATATACCTTATATGTATGCCCAGGTGAACTTCCTCCCATGTATCCACCATCACTGACACCCCACACCAATGATCCTCACCCAAATAACTTTTGAATACAGTGCTCCGACTTTATAATTTCAATAAGATACTTTTTAAGGACAGAAATTACAACACATAAATCTTGAATTTTGCTTAGTGGATCTTTTGTTGGTAGTTCTTAGTGTGGAAATTCCAAAACGGTTTTGTGTGTATTGTGGAGTAGAGCACAGGTTTCTCACAGGGGATAAAAGAGGTTCAAGTAGGGAATTAGGGAAGGAAAAGGACTCTGTGATGTTGAACTGGAAGTGGAGGTATCAATATAAACTGAAGATTTAAATATATAAATATATAATTTTCTAGATATCTCTAGAGCCCTCAAGAGCTCTGCTGTCTGAGGCACTGTTTTCTGTGGCAGTCAATGGGATCCTGCTGAGACAAATATTAAATTTGTATTTAAAATTTCCCCCTTTTGGTCAAGGTCTTTTTCCAACTGCATTGCTAGTTGGAGCTTGATAATAATTCCTCAGTGTCAGGGAGGCTCATCCCTGGGAGCCATGTCTCATGTCAAGGGGAAGGTAGTACATTTATATGCTGAGTTTGGCTTAGAGAGAGGCCACATTTGAGCAACAAGGAAATTTTCAGTATTATATATTAGGCAATGTATAATACTAGGCTAAGTTTCAATTTCTCGAGTAAAGGTTCATAAGTGCAACCATCAATAACAAGGGCCTAGCATAACGGTGTCCTCCTTCACTAGGCACTGCCCATATACTCAGGGGATTCTTGCTGCTCTATTAAAGAATGCAGCAGGACTTCCCAGGATGGGAATTCAATATTCTTTGGTTACTGTCTGGATCTCTATCCACCAAGGCCATGCCCCATGACCACTTGAACATATTCGTATACCATAAAGACACGCCTCTATATGCTCCCCAATGTAACAGAGTTAGACTCATTTACAATTTCCCTACACATGACTCTTCTGCCCCTTTTATTTGAACCTATAATTATACTCATTAAATATATGTCCCAGAGACTTAAATCTTCAGTCTGTTCTTATGCTGGTTGAATCCTGAATCTCAGCAAGAGTTGCAACACCTACTCTCCAGTTCATTGGACTCACCCAGGACAACCAACAAAAGGATGATGATGGACAATGCCCATCCCAAAAAACAGTATCCAAAACTGCAACCAAGACAGTTCCATCCATCTGCCCCATGGGATCTAAGTCCTGTCTCAATCAGAAACAGAGTGGGCATCACCATCCCAAAATCCTCAAGACTGAGGAATGAACAAACATAAGGGGGGGAATGCAACTATGGACTTAAGTAGATGATTATTCCAGCAATGGAAGAACTTGTATCATTGATATAAAGGCAGTGGCCACCAGAGGTTCTGAGGGGAGGGAGAGGGAAGAATAAGTGTAACATGGGGTCCTTTGGGGGCATTGGAATTGTCCTGCATGACATCACAGTGACGGGTACAGGCCATTATACATTTTGTCAAAACCAGTAAAATTGTGCAGTGCAAAGAGAAACTATAATGTAAACTATAGTTCATGGTTCGTAGCAATGCTTCAATATATGTTCATCAATTGTTACAAATGTACCACACTAATGAAAGATACTGTTAATGGGGGAAAGTGTGGGAGGGAGAGGGAATGGGTTATATGAGAATCCCCTATTTTTTGATGTAACATTTATGTAATCTAAAGCTTCTTTAAAAATAAAAAATTAACTCAAAAAAATATATATATAATATTTCCTAATGCTATCTGCTGACATGGTCTATAAGCAATGATATTCCAAGGGCAATAAACACACCTAACCCCAAATCTTTATTTCTAAATGTCATTCCCCAGCTAAAAAGAATCAGAGCTTCTTGGAGAAAGGCTAATCCCAAGTTTGGGGTAGGAAAGGTATAACACAAGTCTGGAACATGTTGTTGTACAAGAGAGTTAAGGAACCACTCAAAGACTGATGGAAACTTGTCCAAAGGACACAAGAAAAGCTTGAGGAGTTTCCCACTGGCCAAATTTGAGACAATCTAAGCAAGAAAAAAAAAAGTGGACTGCAATACATTGAATAAAAAGAATTCATTAATTCAATATGACATTAAAAAAATGGTAGGGGGAAGGAAAGCACTTCTTCACTGAAGAATAACAGCAAATAAATGTAGAATGAATGAAAGAATTAGATATATCAACATTTTGCAATAACCAATGCAATAATAACCATTATTTATTAATGGATACTAAAGCCATGTTATAAAAGATTCTTGGCAAAAAGGGTATTCACAGTCTCATAATATCACCCCACGAATTACTTATTAATTGCAAGGGAAGAAAGATACCTTTACAATGTAGAAATCTGGTGGACACCACGTCAACCAAGTGATCAAACTTATCACCAATAGTGTCAACCAATATTTGAAATCCAGTACTTTCTGCTGTGATACCCACAATTAACTAAGTAGTGTTCTTGTCAAAAATGTTTAACCTGAATATAATCAAGAGAAAATAATCCACTAAATCCAAATTATGGGACAAATCATAAAATAACTGGCAGACTCTCTTTAAAAAATGTCAATAACATGAAAGACAAAAACGTTAAGGGAACCATCCTGGATTAGATGAGGCCAAAGAGACATGACAATGTGACATGACAAAGAGACATGACAATGTGTTACCTTTCATTTATTCCTGGTTTAAAGAGAAACAAGAAAAGGAGCTTATAGAGATTATTGGAACTACTAGGGAAATTTGAATATCATCTCTGTGTTAGATAATATCATTGCATTAAAGTTAAACTTCTTTAAACAGATAACAGCATTGTGGTTATGTAGGAGAATGCCTTGTGTTTAGGAGGTAAATGCTGACGTATTTAGGGAGGAATGAAATGTCATGATGTCTGCAACTTATTTGCACGAGTTCAGCATTAAATGAAAGAAAGCAAGAAAAGGAAGGAAGGGAAGAAGGGAGGGAGGAAGAAAAGAGAGTCATGGAAGATAGAGGTGTCTGATACTTTTTAAAGGGAGTAAAAGTGCTTCGATTTTATTGGCAATTTAGCAGTTCTTTCTAAGAGGGAAAGCCAATGGGATTATCATCAGCAGTGGTCCTGCTGGGAGCATGGCCTTGAGAAGAGCAAATGAAGAGCTGTGAACAGCAGTTACTTCTTCCAGATATAGCAATATCAAGCAAATAGTATTTTTTAAAACACAATCAATAATGATTTTTGTTATTTTTACTTAAGCCTTTGGAGCTCATTGCTGCTCCAAAAGTAACAACTGAAATATTTAAGAGAGAGAATGTTCAGGAATGTTCACAGGAAAAAAAAAAAAATTAAGACAAAGAATAGCAGAACCCCATGTTACATGTAGAATAAATTTATGTAAAACATCATTCAGCTTGAAACTACATAACTGAATTCATAAAGTATAGAAGAATGCAGGACAGAAACGTGTGACTAATATTTGAAATCTTTATTTCATAAAATGGATATTTAAACTAAAATTAGACTTATTAAAAATATTCAAAAAATAGAGACCATCAGGAGGTGATCAATTTGACCTGCTTTCAAATCTTTTCCTGAAATTGGATTTGCACCAGCTCCTCCCTCCATAAAATGTCCCTAGGAGGGACAGCCCACCTGGCCATCCCACCACCTGGAGCGGAAGAGAGGTGCTATGTGCCACTGTTGTGTCGAGGGACACAGAGGGAGTAGTAAGGAGTACCGGGAACTTGAGGAGGTGGGAAGGTGGTCCAGAAATCACTGTGGCAGAAGGCCACCGGCTTCATCTAGCTTGTAATTCTGGCAAGAAGTGCAGCATGTAAGCAAAAACCATGTCAGCTGTGACACACGGCCACAAACTCCCAATGTCCAGCAGAACAGATTGCCACGAAGGGCACCATGGGAAGCAAACCACTTGTTTCCTATGAAGCATAAATAATGCAATTCCTGAAACCAGAATCAGCTGTAATGCACATAATTCTTCACCCAATAAATTATGAGTAAGTAAATAAAAAAACACACACACACAAAACCTTCACTGCAGGGTTAGCCAAAAGTTATAGGAATTGTATATGGTCCCTACATTATTTATGAAAAGCGTAGGAGAATTTATACAGCATGCACTTCTTTCCTTGGTTGTTACTTCCTTATTCAGGACTTAAATTCTCCAGCACTCCTCTTCTGAGTTCTACAAATGCCCAGGCCTAAGAAGTTTTCAGAAATCAGCTCCTGAGCATCCTAACGCATGGTCAGTTCTGAGGGCCTTTGATGCCCGCTATTTATGAGGATTGGTGTCGGGTTTTTTGTATTCTAAACTTTAAACATGTCCGTGTAGTCTGCTGTGATAGGTGAACAATTCACAGACACAAAAGTTGACCCTCTTTGCCCTCCCTATACATTGATGTGTTTCCTAAGAAAGCTGCTCTTATTTATTTTATGACATTTGCTTTGCTTGTGTATAGATCAAACAACTCCAAAGCCTGCTTAAGGATACTCTGCTGACAAACATCTTTAGAAGATAGCTGCTTTGCGTATGAAGATATGCATGTGTCTAACTTAAAATAGAAGCATAGATCTAAAATAAAATACTCTCCTTATTGAGTTTTAAAAAATTCCTATACAATGACTTCCCCCAAATTGTTAAGATTGCCTTTGTTCTCAGGCTTCCAAGGAAATGACAGCATCTTCCATCTGTGGTCCAGAGGGCCATCCACACTGCTCTTTGATGTGAGGGCCAATGTCTCCTGCACTCGGTCCCTGAGGAGCAGAGCTGGCCACCCTACTGTACTGAGGATGCCTTGCCCCGCCCCATCCCCAACAACAACAGCAATGAACTGCCTCATCCCTCCGCTTCCCTGGGAAGAGGAAAATAAACAGATAGAAATGCAGCAGACACTTCTGACTGCCTTTTAACCCTCGTACAAAAATGTGTTTCCATTTGAATGCATAATAATGAAAGCATGTGGTCTCCAGCCTGTTCAGAGAGTTGGGAAAAGAGGTACGAAAGGCCCAGGTGCAAGCTCCCTGGAGGAAACCCGAGGCTTGTGTTAATGGTTCTATTTTCCGAGCCCCAAAGAACAATGCAGCAGTGCTGTGCAACCCTGCTGCGAGAGTCCACAAGTAACTGAACACAAAACCTCTGCGGCTGAGGTCGATTTCCTCATCTGTCTAGGAAGCTGAGGACACAGGCTATGTGGACTTGGGAGGCTTAAAGTGAAGAGCTAGCGCCACCCTCAGGGGACACCACCAGCTCTGTCCAACGCAGAAAACAGAAGCCCCCAGACTTCCTCCCGGGAGAGGCCGAGGCACCCTGGTCCCTCTTCCAATCCGAAAGCAGCCGAGACTCCTCCGCATCTCCATGGAAAATAAGAACTGCCTCTGGTCTGCACCTTACTCCAGGGAGACCAGGAAAGACACTCGGAAATTTCACACACATCACTAAAGGATTCCTTGAAGAAAACAAACGGTGTGAACAGACAGCTGAAGATCTGGAGAAGTGATCTGCAGGAAAATTTACAGTTACTAATCCAACTGGAAAACCACTGTTTGCGAAATCACAAACATGGGCTGGCTGGGAGACAGCGCTCCTGCGAGCCACAGGTCTCCAACCAGAGTGGTTTCACACTTAAATCCCCAAACCCCCACCCCGGCCCTCTCTCTCTTCCCTGAGTCTCTCTGGCCCAGGATAAGATGGCAAGGAGAGCGCAGCTTTAGAGCTGTGCCAGTCCTCACTTAATCTTCTTTGAAGGTCCTGTTGGGGAAATGACTTCCCTTTACCTCTAAGGAGCCACTGCAAGGTTCCTCCCCCCACCTTTCAGAGACCCTGACCCTGATACAGCTGTGGTGCCTGTGGTCAGTCCCTTCTCTGTCCATCAGTCCTTGCTCACTTTCTCTGGGGCCTGAACTGAAAGAGCTGCTAGAACCACCTTGGCCTCGGAGGGAAGTGAGGGCATTTCTCCCCATAATGCTGCCATCTGCTTTCTCTCAGATTCTGCTCCTCGTTTCTATTTCCTCTTCGCCTTCTCCAGCTCTGCAAGTTAGCAAAGGCCCATGAGTCTCAGATTCAAAATCAAATGAGGATGAAGATAAACACATACTAAAATGTGGCCAATGGCATGTGTATGGATGTCCTTGGCTAATGAAGTTCCCAGGTCAACAGGTGCACTGTTGCTATAGCATGGGAATGTGAGACCACACAGAGCAGGCCAGTAAATAGAACCGGCTGTAGATGATTCAGCTTTACTACTTGGCTGTGGGGAGAGGGGAAGAGACAGAGAGAGAGAGAGAGAGAGAGAGGAGGGAAAGATTTCTCTGGCAATGTCTTCTAAAAATATTGACATTTCTCCTTGTTCCAGAAGGTCAGTTTTCATTTCTCAGCCTTGGCTCTTAAATTGACAACTAACTTGAAATAGAACTGACTCACTTATTTTTACCGCAAGTCCTACTGAGGGTGCTAGGGCTAAACTCACACGGGTAGGCGTGGGGCCACTGCAGCCATATTAAGGATACAGGCTGCATCTCCCAGCAGGTGGAACACAGAAGTCAAAGGTCAGAGCTCCTGATCATTTTCATCTGCACTGGCCCTCAGGGAATGTTCTCAGCTTCCCTACCACCCCGGGACGTTTACACCTCTGGCACCACAGAGCAACCGAGCAGAAAGAGGGCAACTCTGTGCAGAGATTCATCTTTGCTGCCTCAGAACCTACAAAAACCCAGAGGTTCAAGGGAATGGTGGTGGAATAAACAACAAAGTTAGTCACTGCCTGGAAGATTAACACCATGACTAGTGAGTTGGCAAAAATGAATTTTCCAACTTGAGACTTCAAAAACTGAGCTCCCCTCAACTGCCTCTTGTTTTCATCCACCAAGGAAGTCTCATTCGTGTGGACAAAAAAAAAAAAAAAAAAAA
>JAQZBX010032131.1:0-25999 GCA_029593785.1 Cabassous unicinctus | reverse complement strand
AAAAAAAAATAAAATTTTGGCCTTCAGTGCCTGGCTTACTTCACTCAATATAAGGTCTTCAAGCATTGTATATATATTCCATTCATCTGTTGATGGACATTTGGGTTGCTTCCAACTTTTGGCAATAGTGAATAATTCTGCTATGAGCAAGTGATTTGAATAGACACTTCTCCAAAGAAGAAATACAAATGGCTAAAAGCACATGAAAAGATGCTCAACACCACTAGCTATTAGGGAAATGCAAATCAAAACTACAATGAGATATCATCATATACCCATTAGACTGGTGGTTATTTAAAAAAAGTGTTGTAGAGGATGTGGAAAAAAGGGAACACTTAGCCACTGCTGATGGGAATGTAGAATGGTGCAGCCATGGTGGAGGACGGTTTGATGGTTCCTCAGAAAGCTAACGCCGTATGATCCTGCAATCTTACTGCTTGGTATATATCCAGAAGAACTGAAAGCAGGGACACGAACAGATATATGCACACCAATGTTCATAACGGCATTATTCACTGTTGCCAAAAGTTGGAAGCTTTATCCTTAGTTTACGTTAAAAGAGTGAAACATAAAAGTACCTGCCTTGGCATGCCTGAGGAAAGAGAATTCCATACAGAAGGGTTAAGCAAATGCAAAGGCCCAAAGCAAGAATGTGTTTGGCTTGTTTGGGGAATAGCAAAAATGCTATAATCTGCATGACAGACAAAAATACATATTTTTAAACAATACTCCATAATTTCCATTAAACTATATGTTCACTTTTCAGAAGTATGTTTAAAAGTTGCAGACACATTTTAAAGTTTCAATAATGGGTATTTTCACAAGCAAGAGCATTCTGTAGTTGTAGAGGTTCTTTCTCATTGTGTGCCAGAGCTACTACAGGATCTTTGGGCAAAATTTAGAGACGAGTGTAATGGTGTGCCATCTAGGTGTGTCTTCACATCTGGAATGCTTTTATCAGAAGTGTGAACACATCTTCCTAAACATGTGCTTAGTCGTCAGAGAGTAGCTTAGATACCCAGAATAATCTTGCTTTATACTTTGGTTTATAATTTTGTAGAAGTTCGGTATGTAAAACTGAAATTATGTTTGAAAAAATAAATTTTTACTTCACAGTAATTTGTAGTTATTGGTTGGTAATTATTTTGCTGACATTTATGTTGTTTTCCAGGAACTTCAGGGCCCTGGCTACACCGCAAGTACTTCTGTGAAACCACGCCTTCTACAGTCATCATCTGCTGTCCGTTCTCATTCTAATGTCCCATCTACACAGTCTACAGCTAGCTTCCTGTCTCATGTAAGTAACTAGTCTTATAACGCATAATGCAATCATATATTATGTAAGTAATTTTAAATTAGGAAGAATTTCATTAAAAATTATTATATCTGTAGTTATGCTATTTTCAATTGCTAGATTTTAGATTTATACATTTTCCTATAAATCCAACAAAGGTTAGATGAATCAAAATGTTTTCATTGCAATTTGGCATTTTCTATGGGGAAAACAAACTTGAAATATTTATTAGTGGTAGTGTTAATAGTAATTATTTAATGCCCCAACATTCAATTTTTGGTTATTTCCATCACAAGCATTTCAGGATTACAGAGCAAAGATTGAGATGACTAAAATAAACATCATTTAAAATGCCAATGGCAAGTTGGTGGTATATTTGATACTTTACCAAGATGAAAATTATTTACTATATGTTGTTTCTTTATGAACTTATGTGAGCTTATTTATAATAATACAAATTTTATTAATCATAAAACATTTTTATTCCTTTAGTTAAAATTAGAGATTTTCAAAATTTAGAAATTATTTTAGAAATAATGAGAATTATTTAATAAATTACACATGAAAGTCATTTCATTAGACATCCTGTTTTATGTATAGTAACACTGACAGCAGTTATTCTCCACACCATTTAAATGAAAATTTCGTACATCAGACTAAAAGTTGAAATGGACTCCTCTTACCTCCCATATAGATATAGCTTTTAATGTTCATGAAAGTAATGTAAGGTTTTTAAAGATAAAGGTCGTATCTTAATCTTTGTATCCTGAGAAGTGTTGCCTACAAGTGGTACTCAGAAACTGTTTATTGCTGAAAAATGTTTACTTTGTGGAAGTTTTTTCTGGTCTTTGACACTCAAATCTTGAATTTTATTTCTGTTGTTTTTATTTCTCTTCAGTATTTTATCATATTCTCTACTTGATTTTTAAAATAGTTAATTTAATCAGTAAAGGGTTTTATAAATAGCATTATAAAGTTCAGTGAAAGAGTAGAATGCAAACTTTTAGATTTTATGCAAAACATGATCTCAGTCATGTTAGAAAAGAACAAGCTAGGCTTATAAAATTTTAAAAGAAATACACGAAAATATTAACAGGAGCTTTTTCAAGATTATGGGTGAATTTCCCCTTTTAAAAATATTTGTTTTTTCCCACATGTTCTGTATTGCCCATTAGACAAATATTTATTGAATACCTACTATATGCTAAGTTCTGTTCTAGGTACTTGGGATATGGCAGTAAACAAAACAATAAACATATATTACTTTTACTTTTATTGTATAAAATTATATAATAAACATTTTTAAGGGGAGAAATCGTTTAAAGGATGCTTGATAGTCTAGTTGAAATATACAGTTCTTTTTGCCATTAGAATTGTTTAAAAACTTAGTAGAGCTATGTCTAGTGCTTTTTCAGAGATGGATGCAATTCTTTATAATCAGTAGGTCTATAAAGCAGCTAAGCAAAATCTACTAGTCTGGCTTTTGGGTGATGAAAAGTCATGGAATTTCAGCTAGACTAGACCCCTCATTAGGGATTAAAAAAACAAAAACAAACCAAGACATAAAATATTTTAACTAACTTTCTGAAGATTGTACAAGGTAGTTAGAGACACATTTGGAACTAGAAGCTCTTGGGTCTCATGACTCCTGGTTGAATGTTCTTTGTTGTTGTTTGTCTGTTAGTTGGTGGGGTCATTTGGGAGGAAGGTTTAAATTCAGTTTTTATCAAAGTAACATGTACATAATTTTAAAGGTAAAATGATTTTATAATCATTATAATTCACATTTGTTGTAAATAGCTATAGTTTATTCAGTGTTTTTGCTCTTTGGTGTTCCGTTTCATAATGATAACACAATTTCTTCATCCATTCTACTTTTGATGGATATTTGAGTGCTTTGCAGTTTGAGGCTATTAAGAATAATTCTGGGGAGTGGATGTGGCTCAAGCAGTTAAGTTCTTGCCTCCTACATGAGAAGTCCCGGGTTCAGTTCCTGGTGCCTCCTAAAGAGGACAAACAAACATCGAGCAGACAATGAGCAAAAACAATGAGCAAGACAATGAGCAAACGATGAGCAGATGAGCAAAAACAAAATGAGCAGGGAGTAGATGTGGTACAAGCAGTTAAGTGGCCACCTCCAACATGGGAGGTCCTGGGTTCGGTTCCTGGTGCCTCCTAAAGACAAAAATAAAAACAAGCAGACAATGAGAAAAAAAAAAACAAAAAACAAGCAAACAACAAGTAAAAACAATGAGCAAACAGTAAAGGGAGCCATCTCGGGGGTGGGGAGGGAGAATAATTCTCATAAAAATTCTTGTACATGTCTTTTGGTATATGCTTCTATTGGGGATATACCTAGGATTGAAATCATTTAAATGGTAGGGCATGAATATGTTCAACTTTAGTAGATGCTGCCAAACAGTATTCTAAAGTAGTTGTACAATTTGCACTACACCAGCAGTATATGAATTTGCTCCACATCCTTACCGAGTCTTATAGCATTACTAATTTTTTTACTTGTTCAATCAGTTTTGGAGAGAGCTATGTTAAAATCTCCCACTTCAAATGTAGATTTGTATTTTTCTTCTTGTAATTCTGTAACTTCTTGCTTTATTTACTTTGATGCTATGTTATTTGATTCATTCAAATTTTTTATTGTTTTATCTTCCTGAATTGAATCTTTTATTATTATGAAATGTGCTGCTGCTTCTCTTTTTGCCTTAAAAAGCTGCTTTATCTGATAGTAGTTTCAATATCATGTTTCTTTTGATTAGTGTTTGCATGGATTTTTTCCTATCTTTTTAAATTTTAGCCATTGGTTTTTTTTTTTGTTTTTTTTTTTGGTATTTTCATATTTAAGGTATGTCTCTTATAAGCAGTAAATAATTGTTTTGTTTTATCTAAACTGTAAATCTTTAAAACTACCATCTTGCAAACTGCGTTCCATTTGTCCCAGCTATCCTCTTCCTTTCGCTATGCTTTCTTGCTGTCTTTTGATTAGAGGGTTTTTTAAAAATAAACTTCTTAATTTTGGAATAATTTTAGATTCATAGAAAAGTTGAAAAGATAGAGTTCTCGTATACACTCTACCCAGTTTCCCCTAATGTTAACACCTTATTTAAGCATGGTACATCTGTTAAAACTAATATTTGGTATATTACTGTTAATTGTAATGTCCTGTTTCTGTTCCAGGATCCAATCCAGGATGCCAGATTCCATTTAGTTGTTTGAGTATTTTTTTATTACCGCATTTTCCCCCTCTGTTAACTTGGTTACATTCTTTTACTATTTTTTGATGATTACTCTAGAGTTTAAAACATGCATCATTGACATATTAAAATCGAATACACATCTTTGTTTTCATCTCTTCCCAAACAATTCAAGGACCTTAGCACACTTTAGCTCCATTTAACTCTTTTCAAACTTATTTGCTACTGTTATATATTTTAATTCCATGTATATTGTAAATCCCACAAGACATTATCATAGTTTTATACAATCAGTTATTAAATTAGAGTTACTCACCTATTTATACTTTTCATTGCTTTTCATTTTTCCCACATTTCTAAGTTTCCATCGAGGATGCCCAAAGAACACTCAATGGAAATTTCTTTAGTGCAGTTTGCTGGTGATGATTCCTTTCAGTTATTTGTTTGCTTGTTGTTCTACATTTTGGTCTGTTATGTCACATTTATTTCTGAAGGATATTTTCACTATAAGTAAAATTCTAGGGTTATTTAGAACTTCTGTAAAATATGAAAATTTAGCTCTCTTCTCATTCCCCATACATAAATGCACACATATGCAAATTTCTTTTCCCTATATAATTATATCATAAATTTTGGTTAAATCACATTGAGTGTTCATATTATTATGACTATGTGAATATTATTTCCTGGTTGAGCCATGCAGTGAACTGTGATTTCATTTCCTTTTTGTACTTAGATTTAACAATTATTTTGTTTTTCCTTTGCTTAGTTTTCTAGATACCTAGATCTAATTATCCCTCAAAATTTTCTGAAAAAAAATAAAATAAAATAAAAAACTATTAAAGCCCTCTCAGTATGTGCAGATTAATCAGATAATTTATCAGTTCCTTTATTTGTTTACATATTTCTGTATTCATATATTATATATTATGCATGCATTTTAGAGCCTTCCATTTTACTGTTCCAATCTGGACTGGTTGCCTTCTAGGTTTCTTGGATTTTTCTCTCCTCCAAAAACCTGGAAATACCCTTCATTTTTTATCTATGTTATATCCTGTTTTCTAGGTTTAATCCTGCCTGCCTGCCTGCCTGCCTAACTGCCTTCCTTCCTTCTGTCTTTCTCTCTCTCTCTTCCTTCCTTCCTTCCTTCCTCCCTCCCTTCCTCCCTTCCTTGCTTCCTTCCTTTTTTCTACTTCCATATAATGCAGTAACTTCCTGTGAAAGGGTTCATCCCATTCTTGTGTTTTGAGGCCTTCCATATCTGAAAATCCCTATAATCTTTCCTTACATTTGATTGATGCTCAGAATT
The DNA here is from genome assembly GCA_029593785.1 of Cabassous unicinctus. NCBI lineage: Eukaryota > Metazoa > Chordata > Mammalia > Cingulata > Chlamyphoridae > Cabassous > Cabassous unicinctus. The sequence continues at coordinate 20,187 of JAQZBX010032131.1, read as the reverse complement.
TCATTGCTCTTGTCCTATTTTGATTCCAGAACCTTTGAGTATGACCTGTTTTTTATTTCTGAAGGCTTTTAGGATCTTTTCTTCATCTCTGGGATTCTGAAATTTCAGGATGATTTCCCTCCCAGGGGTCTTTTTTCTCTTCATTGTGCTTGGTGCCAAGTGGGTGCTTATGTTCTTTAGTTCTGAGAAGTTTTCTTTTATTATTTATTTGTTATTTTCTTCCCCTTAATTTTCTCATTTCTCTCTTTCTGGAATTCTTATGAGCCCTACTGGATTGATCCTCTAATCTTCTTTACTTTTGACTCCAACTTTCCATCTCTTCATCTTTTATTCCCACCTTTGAGAGAATTTCCTCAATTCTATGTCCAACCTTCTATTGATTTTTTTTCTTCTCTCTCGTGTGTGTGTGTGTGTGTGTGTTGAGAATCCCTTTTTTGTTCTTTAAGTCTTTTTATATAGCTTTCTGTTCTTTCATGGATACAATTCTTTATCTTTTCTGTGTAAGGGTATTAACTTCAGTTTTTTGATAATTTCTCTACTACCTAAATGAGTGATATTTCTTCAAATTCCTTTTGTCATTTTCTTTTTTTATGTTTTTCCTGTTAGAGACTTTCCTTCAACATTTGGTGACACTTGATTATACATCCATATTTAAGATTAAAAAACCAATTAAAAGCCCTGTGTAAGGTTAACAGGTATGTCAACTGGTAGGTGGCTAGGTATTGAGCTTGTTTTTTTTTGTTTTGTTTTGTTTTTGAGGACCCCCAAAATTTATCTATAGGTCTTTTTTCTTAGGCCTGTCAGTTTTCCTGGAGAGGAATTCTCTTACTCCTGATTTGTAGGTATAAATACATCTGCTGGTATTCTTAGAGCTGTGGGGAAGGATTCTGGGATATCTATCTATGTAAACTTACTTAATACTCATGTTTTCAGTTTGCAGTCTTACCCCTACTATGCCAGGTATTCCTTTGGAGTCTCAAGTCATTTGGTTCAACCTCACCCAGAGAATAATGTTCTGACTATATGGGAAGAGAATCTGGGATTTTAACAGCTTCAGCTTTTAGCCAATTCTGCCATTTTGCTGTCCTCTCCCTTACCTTTGGGAATATATGAGGCCTCTAGTTTCTGAGCCTTTCTGGAATACTCTGATGCAGAGCAGCTTGCTTATTTTTGGCTAACTTCTGTGCAGGTGCTTTTAAGTTTTAGCTTTCTTTGTTGTGATGTGTCAGTTATGAATGATTCATTTGCTTTATTTTTATTTATGTATCAGATATATATTTTATTTATATTCTATACACATATACTGTAATTGTACTAATTATGCCTAATATGTACCACTGAGGGACCCATGATGTAGGCAGGTATCTTAGCAACACTGTAACTTTTGTCTTGTTTCCTATAACTACCTTTTCTTAAACCAAATATTATATTTATTTTCCATTTATTACCATCATCTAGAAGGAATACAAGTAAAAGACACAGATTTGGTCAGACATTCTCAAAATAGAAAATAGTCTGATTCAAACTGAATAAGATCAAGCATTTATTTTTAGCTTTGCATTTATTTTCTATCTTTGTACAGTGGATATAGGACTGGTTGAGAAGCATGTACTCTCCCTAAATATTGCTTATCTTATATCATAACTTATAAGTTTGCCTGTAATGCACTCAAGGCCATTAAAGAGAAAAGTATTTGGAGATTGAGCTGCCTTAGAGATATAATTTAGAAGTTATATTGGAAACAAGTCTAACATAGAAGGATTTCAAAGTCAAATTGTAATAGAAAACTAATCAAATCACAAAATAAACCTTAATCTTAACAACAATAACATATAAGCTTATATTCTTCTCTTGAAACCTAGAAGTTTCCAAAAGTTTTACCTTATTTTTACCTCTAGAAATAGCCTTAATGTGTACCCTAGGGGTCAAAGGATTGGAGTAGATGAGAGCAGGATCCTTTGATGGGCTCTAGTAACTTCATGAAAAGCTTTCGTTTAGTTATTTCTTTGCCAGCCTGACAAGAGTCATATGTAAGCAATATTTTAGAATTGTTTCTTTCCTAGCTATTTTTCTAATTTAAAAGTTTTTATTTTGCTCATGTTATAAACCAAAATAACATACACATAAATTAAACAGTAAGAATTTAAAATGAATTAATGAAAGCATTACAAGATGTGCAAACATTTGAAGGAAAAAGTAAAAATTTTGATTAAACAAAACTTTCTCAATCACAAAACCACCATAAACAAAATGAAAAGAAAGCCACAAAATAGAAAAATATTAACATAGATAAAGGGCAAAGATAAAGTATATGCTTCCCATAGACCAAATACAGATCTTGACAGTGACCCCACTAAATAAGAGGACTATCTAAAGGGCCAGTGAGACCTCCATGAAAGTGTAAACTGCTGAGAATTCAGGGCTGGGGGTTAGGATTGGAAGAAGTTTACTTGCTCCTAAAATCCCCAGACAGGGACCGCACTCAAGTAGGACCTTTTTTCTCCTCTCTGCCTTCTCCACTTTCCCTGTCCCCAACCCTGGAGGGGCCCAAAACAGCGTGAGGAAGAAGTAAGGCAAAAAGAAAAAGCAACTAACTTCCCTCCTATGCCTATAAAGCCTTCCAAGTCTGAAACAGCCCTCTCAGCTCGTTCCATAAACATACACACTAAGACAGGAGGGAAACACATCAAAATGTTAACAGTGTGGGGAGGAGCAAGATGATGGCAGAGTAAGGAGCTCCAAGAGTTAGCTCATCCTACAGTGCTGTTAGTAATCACCCAGAGCTACCTAAAATCACCTGTTTGGAGAGCCCAGCATACTTGGAAGAATGGAAGGAGGAGACTGCCCATCTGCAGTAAAGAATCCTAAGTAGAGAACTCTGCTGCGGAAGCCGGTGCCCATCCCCCACGGGGTGCAAGATGCCTCAGGAGCTATTCCCTGGCTGGAGTTGGAAGCTCCGTTTTCCAAAAACGGGAGAGGAAGAGACAGTCCCAACTGACTTCAGCTACTGAATAATAAATTCCGTTGGCTAAAGTCCAATCCTAAGAACAGCTAAAGTTTGAATCTAAGTCAGAAAGAAGCCGGTAGCAACCATTTTAACTCTGCCCCAGGCATGAGTGGAAGCGAGGCTGATTGAAAATCGCAGTGAAGGTAGGGACCAGCTTCTTTCCACCCAGGCTGCATTGCTACCCTAGGCTAGGCTCCAGCCCCACCTTTGGCAGGGAGGAAGCTGGGGGGACCTATACCAGCCTCTCCGGGCAACTGTAGTTGCTTTCAGCCCGCATGGACTAAATTATTGACTATCCAAGTGGCTGTATTCCTGCTCCCAGTAGGACAGAAGGGAGGGTGGTGTTTCCTCAGCCTCTCCAGTCAACTGCGGTTGCTTTTGGCCTGCATGGACAAGATTCTTGCACACAGCTGTGGCTCTATCCCTACCCCTGGCAGAGGAGGAGAGAGGCCAGTGCTTCATCAGTCTATCTGGGCAACTATGGTCAGTTTTGACCAGCACAGCTTAGTTTGCTGCCCATACCTGCAGCTCCATCCCAGCCCCAGGCAGGGAAAGAAGGGGCATGGAGCTTCATCAGTCTGTCTGGGCAAATACAAACAGTCTTGGCCTGCATGTCTTAGATTACTGCACATAGCTGCCGCTGTGTCCCTACTCCTGGCAGGGGAGAAAGTAGGAGAAGCTTCTTTGGTTCCTGGGGCAACATGGATGAGTTGGAGGACTCTCACTTCTGGACTTTAAGTCATATTACCTAGCTACCATGGTATAAACAGCATGGTACTGGAATAAAGATAGACACATAGGGGGAGTGGATGTGGCTCAGGCAGTTGGGCTTCCGCCTCCCACATGGAAGGTCCCAGGTTTAGTTCCCAGTGCCTCCTAAAAAAGAAACAAGCAGACAATGAGCAAACAAACAAGGGAGCCATCTCAGGGTGGGGCAGGGGCGGGAAGCCCTCTTTGAAAAAAAAAAAGATAGACATATAGAGCAATGGAACTGAACGGATGGTTCATAAACAGACCTTCACATCAATGGATAAGTGATTTTTGACAAGGTTGTCAAGCCCACCCAACTGGAGCAGAATAGTCTATTCAACAAATGGTGGGAGAACTGGATATCCATATCCAAAGGAAGAAAGAACACCCCATATACAAAAATTAACTCAGAATGGATCAAAGACCTAAATTTAAAAGCTAGAACCATAAAACTACTAGAAGAAAATGTAGGAAAATACCTTCAAGATCTGATGGTAAGTGGTGGTTTCTTAAACCTTGCACTGAAAGCATGAGCAACAAAAGAAAAAATGGATAAACGGGAGCTCCTCAAACTTAAACATGTTTGTGCTTCAAAGGACTTTGTCAGGAAATTGAAAAGGCAGCCCACTCAATGGGAGAAAATATTTGGAAACCACATATCCGATAAGGGTTTGATTTTCATGCTATATAAAGAGATCATACAACTCAACAATAAAAGAGAAAGCAATCCAATTTAAAAAGTGGTTAAAAGACTTAAATAGACATTTCTCCAAAGAGGAAATACAAACGACCAAAAAGCCCGTGAAAAACTCTTCAATAACACTAGCTATTAGGGAAATACAAATCAAAACTACAATGAGATATCTCTCACCTCTAGAATGGCCATTATTGAAAAAACAGAAAACAAGTGCTGGAGAGGATGTGGAGAAATAGGAACACTCCTTCACTGTTGGTGGGAAGAATGTTGCAATCTCTGTGGGAGACAGTTTGTCGGTTTCTCAGGAAGCTACATGCAGCAATCCCTCTACTAGGAATATATCCAGAAGAACTGAACAGTGATGTGAAAAAGACATTTGCACACCAATGTTTATAGTCACAATTGCCAAAAGATGAATGGATAAGTAAAATGTGGTATATACATATGATGGAATATTATGCTGCTGTAAGAAGAAATAAATTGGGATACATGTGACAAAGTGGATGAATCTTGAGGACATTATGCTGAGTGAAATAAGTCAGACACAAAAGGACAAATGTTGTATAGTCTCACTAATATGAACTAAATACAGAATAAACACATGGAGTTAAAACCTAGAGTTGAGATTACTAGGAGATAGGATGAGGGCTGACAGGGGTACTGATCCTTAATGTATGTTGAATTTTTAATTAGCTTGATTATAAAAGTGGAAATGGATAGAGTTGATGGTAACACATTATAGTGAGTATATCTAACACAGCTGGTTTATAAATGGAATTGTGGCTGAAACAGGTAGTATAGGAACATAAATGTCAATTGAAAGAAAGCTAGGGAATAATCTAGGGACTGAATAGCATAGTGAACCCTGAGGTGGATGAGGATTATGGTTAATAGTAGAAATACAAGAACGTTCTTCTATGAACTAGAACAAATGTAAGTCACTATTACAAGGTGGTAAAAATATGGTAATGCATGGGAAAATACAATTAATGTAACTTATGGACTATAATTAACAGCAATATTGTAATATTCTTACATCAATTTCAAAGAAGGTACTATATCAATGCTAAGGGTCAATAATAAGGGATATGGGATTTTTTCTTTTGGACTAAGGAAAACATTCAAAAATTTACTGAGGCAATGACTACACAACTCTGTGATGAAAGTGAGAGCCACTGAGTGTACACTTTGGATAGATTGTACAAGGCATGGGACTGTATAACACAGTGAACCACGTGGTAGATGATGGACTATTGTTAACAGTACAAGTATGAGAGTGTTCTCTCATGAACTATAACAAATGTACAATACTAATACATGCTGTTAATACTCAGGGTTGTATGGAAAAAATACACAAATGTAAGCTATGGACCATAGTTAGTGGTAATAATTTGATGATGTTCTTTCATAATCTGTAACAAATGTTCACAACAATGTAAGGTATTGGTGGAAGGGTGATGTATGGGAATTCTTCACATTATGCATGATTGTTTGGTAAGCTCACAACTTCTCTAATTAAAAATATATATATATTTAAAAATGTTAACAGTGCTTGTCTTTTGGCAGGTGGGATTTTTTTATCATGTTTTTTTCCTATGTTTAACTTTTTTTTTTTTTACAGTTAAATAAAAGCATACATTTCTCGATTAAATATACTGGACACATAAATTGTTTTTCTTTGAATCATACAATATGTTACACAATATGTTTGTTTCATACTAACGCAATCATGCAGTATTTGTCCTTTTGTGTCTGACTTGCTTTGCTCAACATAATGTCCTCCATGTTCATCCATGTTGTCATATGCTTTATGACTTCATTTCTTCTTACAGCTGCATAATATTCCATTGTGTGAATACACCACAGTTTGTTTATTCTTCATCCGTTGATGGGTTGTTTCCAACTTTTGGCAATCGTGAATAATGCCACTGTGAACATTGGTATGCAGAAGTCTGTTTCTGTCAGTGCTCTCAGTTCTTCTGGGTATATGCCCAGTAGAGGTATTGCAGGGTCATATGGCAAGTGTATATTAAGCTTCTTTAGGAACTGCCAAACAGTCCTCCACAGTGGCTGTACCATTCGGCATTCCCACCAACAGTGAATAAGTGTTCCTATCTCTCCACATCCTCTCCAACACTTGTAATTCTCTGTCTTTTTAATACTGGCCATTCTGATAGGTGTGAAATGATATCTCATTGTAGTTTTGATTTGCATTTCCCTAATCATGAGTGATGTTGAGCATTTCTTCATGTGTTTTTTTGCCATTTGTATTTCTTCTTTGGGCACATGTCTATTCAAGTCTTTTGCCCACTTTTTTTAATTGGGTCATTTGTCTTTTTATTGTTGAGTTGTAACATCTCCTCATATATCCTGGATATTAAACCATTATCTGACATGTGATTTCCAATATTTTCTTCCATTGAGACGGCTGCCTTTTAACCCTTTTGACAAAGTTCTGGGAGGTGCAAAAGTTGAATTTTGAAGAGGTCCCATTTATCTATTTTTTTCTTTTGTTACGCGTGCTTTGGGTGTAAGGTCCAAGAAACCAAGATGTTTCCCTATATTTTCTTCTAGTAGTTTTATGGTCCTTGCTTTTATATTTAGGTCTCTGATCCATTTTGAGCTGATTCTTGTATAGCAAATAAGATAGGGATCCTCTTTCATTCTTTTGGTTATAGATATCCAGTTCTCCCAGCACCATTTGTTGAAGAGACTGTTTTGTCCCATTAACATGGACTTGGTAGGTTTGTCAAAAAACAATTGAGGGAAGTGGATATGGCTCAACTGGTTGGACTCCTGTTTACCATATGGGGGGCCCTGGGTTTGATTCCCAGGGCCTCCTGGTGAAGGCAAGCCGACCCATGTGACGCAGTGAGCTGACAGTCCGTGTGGTGCAGTGAGTTGACAGCCCGCATGACGGCCCGCTGATGGCCCGCATGGCGCGGTGAGCTGACACAACAAAGGGAGACAAGCAGACACAGAAAAATGCACAGCAAATGAACACAATGAGCATAAGCTGCAAGGGGGGATAAATAAATAAATAAATCTTAAAAAAAAAAAAAAAAGCCAATTTTTGGATTCTCAATTCTATTCCACTGATCAATGTATCTATCTTTATGCCAGTACCATGCTGTTTTGACCACTGTAGCTTTGTAATATGTTTCAAGGTCAGGCAGTGAAACTTCTCCCACATCGCTCTTCTTTTTTAGAATGCTTTTGGCTATTCGGGTGCATTTTCCCCTCCATCATGTATCTTTACGTTTTTTTTTTTAGAAGTGAATATGTAATACTATATATAGTACTATAAGATATATATATAAAATCAGAAAAAAATGTTTTTTTTTCATAATGACCCTTTCTAAGAATTAAATTAGTTGTCTATAAAATATTATTTATTAGGCAACTAATTCTTCAGAAATATGCTCTTGCATGGTATAATTTCATTTGAGGCCTCGCCTCTGTGATGGTTAGGCTAATGTGTCAGCTCTGCCAGGTAATGGTTCCCAGTTGTGTGGTCAAGCAAGAACTGGAATAATTGTAATAATATAAGGGCATTTCATGGACTTTAATCATCAGTGAGTTGATTACATAATTATCTAGTTACATATGCAGTCAACTGAGGAGATTGCCATCAGCAATGAGTGACATCTCATCCAATCAGTGAAGGCCTTAAAAGGGGAAGTGATTTCAGCATTCAGAGAGAGAATTCCCATCTCTCTCCTTTGGACAGCCAGCATCTCCTGGGGAACTCATCATGGACCTTCATTGGGGTCCCTGGCTTGTAGCCTGCCCTACAGAATTTGGACTTGTGTATCCAATTTTATAAAATCTTGTACTATTTACAGATCTCTCCTGTCAGTTCTGTTTCCCTAGAGAACCCTGACTAATACAACCTCTATAAGAATTTTCTTTTTTTCAATTTGTCAAGTTAGGAATTCAATATTGTATTCTGTTTTCATCAAAATGGATTCTGTTTTGATAAAAAATAATAGCCATCATTGATTTGATACTGACAATGGGTCATTCTCTTTATATACGTTATTTCTAATTTTTGTAAAATTCCAGCAAGAGAGATTGTATTGTCCCCATTTTAAAATAATGAAACAGACATTCAGAGAGGTAAAGTTGTCCAGCACCCCACAGCCAGTTGATAGAGAGGCCAAAAGTAGTACCCACATTTGTTTGATTCTAATCCCATCCTATTCCATGCTACTCATGTTCCCAGATAATTTGTGTTCTTTTTCTGTCCCCTTCTATGTTTGTATTATTAAGGAAAAGTTTTGGCCCACACATTCAACTTGCACAGAGTTGGTGCATAGAATTGGATTAGTCATGATCCTTGGTATATGACACACACACATTGTTCATCCCTACCTAGCTTTATTTGATTATTTTGTTTTTTGTTTAGAATAACAATGAACACAAATAAACACACTGTCCAGCCCAAAAACTGACACATTACCAGTAACTTGCCTCTGTGCTCCTCCCTATCCCATTCCTATAAGAAGTAGCTCCTCCCTATATTTTGGATATAGTAGTAGCATATAAACAGATGTTCAGTGTAAAAGTTCAATAGTAAAGAGGTGGAAATTGTCCTTCACCCCTTCCTCAGTCACACTGCCCCCCCCCAAAGTTAACCACTGTTAATGATGCAGGTCTTTTTTGTGCATTTACATTTATACATGATGCATATACACATTATACATACATAAACACATGTATAGATTTATAGTATAAATAGAATCATACTATACATATTGTTTTTGAAAATTCCTTTTTTTCATACTTAGCGGTATTTATTGGAGGTCTTTCTCTACAAGATACCCCTATGGAGTCAAATTCCTTTTCTTTTTCTGGTTTGTTTGTTGTTTTTTAAATAATAGTCATCTGTCTTAGTTTTCCAAAGCCTGTCCAAGCAAAGCACCAGAAATGAGTTGGCTTTTATAATGGGAATTTTATTTGGGATAAAAGCTTACAGTTCTGAGGCTGTGAAATGTCCAAATCAAGGCACCATCAAAGATGCTTTCTTACCAAAGTCAGCTGCCGATAATCCTGGTGTCCGGCCACATAGTGAAGATGCCCACCAGTCTCTGCTGAGGCCTCCAGATCTACCATCTCTTGGAGCTCAGCTGTGGGCAACCAAGCATAGGGCTTGTCTCTTTCCAGGCCTCCTCTCTCAGTCTCTTGGGGCTTTTTTGCCTTTCTGCAGCTATGTGGGAACCTGGAGTCCCCTCTCTCACATGGCCAGATCAAATATGGTTGAACTCTTTTTTCCTGTATGTCTCTCTCAGTGTCTCTGTTTATATCAGATCCAGCAGAAGGGCAGAGACTCAATCTGAGTCATGCCTCATTCCTGTCGTTGTCCAATCCAAAGAGTCTCACACACACACAGGAATGAATTAGTTAAAAAACATGATCTTTCTCTTTTTGGGATTCATAAAGAACTTCAAACTGTCACACCATCCTAGTGTGTATGAAGTAGTATCCCATTGTCGTTTTAAATTTGCATTTCTCTAATGGCTAATGATGTTGAGCATCTTTTCATATGTTTATTGGCCATTTGTATATCTTTGAAGAAATGTCTATTTTAATCCTTGGCACATTTTTTAATTGGGTTTTTGTCTTTTGTTGTTGGGATTTTAAGAGTTCTTTTTTATATTCTGGATATTAAATCCTTATCTGAATATTTTCTCCCATTCTGTAGGTTCTCTTTTCACTTTCTTGATAATGTTCTTTGATGCACAAAGGTTTTTAATGTTGATGAAGTCCATTTTATCTATTTTTACTTTTGTTGCTTATGCTTTTGGTATAAAATCTAAAAATCCATTGCCTAATACAAGGTCCTAAAGCTACTTCCCTATGTTTACTTGTAAGAATTTCATAGTATTAGCTCTTATATTTAGATCATTGATCCATTTTAAATTAATTTTAGCATAAGGTGATAGGTAGACATCCATATTCATTCTTTTGCATGTGGATTTCCACTTGTCTCAGCACCATTTGTTGAAGAGATGATTCTTTCCCCCATTGACTGACTTGGCAGCCTTATCAAAAGTCATTTGGCCATAGATGTGTAGATTTATCTCTGGGCTCTGAATTCTATTCCATTGGTCTATATGTCTGTCTCTGTGCCAGTACCACTGTTTTAATTACTGTAGCATTGCAGTAAGTTTTTAAGGATATGTGAGTCTTCCAACTTTGCTCTTTTCCAATAATGTTTTGGTGATTTGGGGCCACTTGTAATTCCATATGAATTTGAGAATCAGCATTTCCATTTCTGCAAAAAAGGCTGCTGGATTGTTTATAAGGATTGCATTGAATTTGTAGAACATTTTAGGCAATACTGACTTCTTTTCTTTTTTTTATTATTTTTTAAAAGAAATTTAGGTTATGTAAATGTTACACAAAAGATATAGGGATTCCCATATGCCCCGCTCCCCACACCTCCACACCTTCCCACATGGACCTTCCTTCATTAGTGTGGCATGTTCATTGCAATTGATAAACACATCCTGGGGCTTTGCCACTGAGCATGGACCATAGTTCACATTATAGTCTACACTCTCTCCCACACAGGTCTGCATGTTGTGTGATGATATAAAATGGCCTATATCTGTTGTTGCAGCATCACTCAGGACGATTCCTAAGTCCCGAAAAAGCCCTCATATTACAACTGTTTTTCCCTCTCCCTGCCGCCAGAGCCTCCAGTGGTCACTGGCTCCACAAAAATGTTGTAATTTCTTCTATTGCTAGAATCACAATATGTCTATAGTAGAATACCATTAAGTCTACTCTAGTCCATAGTTCTTTCCCCAGTCCCAAGGATTCTGCAATGGTGACGTCCGCTCTACCTCCAACTGAGAGGGGACTTATATCCCATGGGGAAGATGGATGGGACTGTCCTGCCTGCTGCTGCAGACTCTCTCCATTTCCTGGGATGGCCATTGTCCATCATCCTGGGTGAGTCCAATGAGCTGTAGAGTAGGTGTGGCAACTCCGCCGAGGTTCCAGACCCAGCTGGCACATGGACAGCCCAAAGACTTGAGTCTCTGGATGTACACCTACAAACTCCAGCACCAAGTATAGGTTTAAATAGAAGGGACAGATGAGCCATGTGCAGGGAAGACATAATTGAGTCCAACTCTGTCACTCTTAGGAACACAAACTCCAAAGTAGGGCCCCCTGGCAAGGCACCAAACTCTGGACCTATCTGCCTTCACCATAGGATCTCGGTGTCTCTAGAGCCATCAGGAGCCCCACTATTTGGGGTAGTATCCACTTTGACAGTCTATGAGATCCTGCTGAGATGTGCATAAGCGTTACCTCTGGGATGACCTCCTGACTCACTTTGAAGTCTCTTAGCCATATAAACTTATTTGTCTTTACCTTTTCCCCCTTTTATTCGAGGTCTTTTTCCAGTTGCATTGCTAGTTCATGCTTGGTAGCAATCCTTCGGTGCCAGGGAGGCTCATCCCCGGGAGTCATGTCCCATGCTGGGGGGAAGGTAATGCATTCATATGCTGAGTTTGGCTTAGAGAGGGGCTACATTTGAGCAACAAGGAGGCTCTCAGGAGCAACCCTTGGGCACCCCATAACAGTAGGCTAAGTTTCAATTTCTAGAGAAAGGCTCATAAGCCTAGTAGTCAATATCAAGGGCCCATCAGTGGATCATCCTCCTTCGCCAGTCACTGCCCCTGCACTTGGGGGACTGTTGCTGCTCCCTTAGAGAATGTGGCAGAGCCCTCCAGGGTGGGAATTCAGTATTCTCTAGGTTATTGTGTGAGTCTCCACCCACTGTGACAATGTCCCATGAACATTTGAACATTTTCACATACCTTATATGTGTTCTCAGGTGAACTTCCTCCCATGCAGCCCCCATCCCTGACACCCCATACCAACGATCCTCCCCCACCCCAGTTGTAACCCTTCTGTAATCCAAAGCTTTTTCAAAGATGAAGCCATTACAATAGCCAAATACAATTAATAGAAAAATGAAACAACAATTATAAGTTTAAATATGAGGTAAAATACATAAAAATTTAAAAAAACTAAATAAAATTTAAAGATTGGGATATTTTAAAAAAGGAAAAATATTTTTAAAAAAATTTTTTGTCAATTTGTCTTTCTTCACCACAATATCTGGTGTCCTGTCTGTGCTGTGGCATCTTCCCCCACTTATTCCCCAGTGTCTCACTATTTTTCGTTTTGTTTTCAAAGAAGTTTTAGGTCACAGCAAAGTCACACACAGAATACAGGAGACTCTCAGATACCCAATATCCTCCCCCTTTCCTCCCCCCCGTATTAATATCTTTCTTTATGTGGATGGTACCTTGGTTATAGCTGATATACAAATAGTGAAACATAGCTACTAAACATGGTCAATGGTTTACACTATGGTTTACATTTTAGACTGTACACTTTTATATAAATTTTGATGATATTTACCATGTCCTGTGTCCATCACTGTAAGATCATGCAGAACATTTCCACTGACCACTCAGTACCCCCTGTTCGATCTATTCTATTCCTCCCTCCCCCTCCCCCTGGGGCCCACGATGACCCCCTGGTTTGATTCATTGGATGGCAAGATTCATAGTTACAGGCAACAAGACTGAGGTCTTGACACACTGGTTTGTCCTCCCCTATTAGGAACCGCCCTTGCTCTCGAGAGACTCCCACCTGTCTATTTCTGAACAAATCAGTCCTCCCGAGGATGGGAGTTCAACACCTTCCCACTCATTATGTGGGTCTCCACCCACTGATACAACACATTATGACAGAATGATCACCCCCACAATCCCTAGAAGCGTGCTCCAGGTGTGCCCTATCCCAAATGCCCCCCCATCTAACACCCTAAACCAGTATCCCTTCCTTGTCATATTGCCATAAGAGCATTTCAACTTTGTACTTTTAACCACATATCCACAAATCCCCAGTGTTCACCTGGTCACTCTCCCAATCCTCCCCCCAGTACCCTGGACCTTCTAACCTACGCTTCCCAATCTACCCACCTGTCAATCCTGCACCACCCAACCCAATAATATCACTACCCTCCTGTCCTATCACTTCAATACACAACTACACGCTTTCACCTTACCATAGATTACGTCTGTATGGGTAATGGCTCACAACCTTCTCCTCTCTTTCTATTTCTTGTTAATCTGTCTTCCAGACAATAGCTCTTGAGTCTGCTCAATTTCCTTAATTCATATCAGTGAGGTCATGTACTGTTCATCATTCAGTGCCTGGCTTGCTTCACTCAACATAAGGTCCTCAAGATTCATCCATGTTATCCCATGTGTTAGCACTTTATTCCTTCTTACAGCTGAGTAATATTCCATTGTATGTATGTACCACATTTTGTTTATCCATTCATCTGTTGATGGGCACCTGGATTGTTTCTAACTTTTGGCAATAGTGAAAAATGCCACTATGAACATTGGTGTGCATATATATCTGTTCATGTCTTTGCTTTCAATTCTTCTGGGTAAATACACAACAGTGGAATTGCTAGATCATATGAAAGTTCTATAGTTAGTTTTTTGAGGAACTGCCAAACTGTCCTCCACAATGGCTGGACCATTCTACATTCTCACCAGCAGTTGAGGTTTCCCATTCCTCCACATCCTCTCCAACACTTATAGTCTGCTGTTTTTTTAATAGCTGCCATTCTAATGGGTGTAAGATGGTATCTCATTGTTGTTTTGATTTGCATTTCCCTAATAGCTAGTGATTTTGAGCATCTTTTCATGTGCTTTTTAGCCATTTGTATTCTTCCTTGGAGAAGTGTCTTTTCAGGTCACTTGTCCATTTTTAAATGGGTTGTTTGTTTTTTTATTTTCGAGGTATGGGATTTCTTTATATATGCAGGATATTAGGCTCCTATCAGATATATGGTTGCCAAATATTTTCTTCCATTGGGTAGGCTGCCTTTTTACTATCTTGATAACGTCCTTTGAGGTGCAAAAGTTTTTAGTTTTGAGGAGATCCCATTTATCTATTTTTTCTTTCACTGCTCATGCTTTATGGGTCTTGGTTCTTATATTTAGAGCTTTGATCCATATCTTTTGGATATGGATATCCAGTTCTCCAAGCACCATTTGTTGAAGAGGCCATTCTCTTCCAACTGAGCAGGATTACCAAATATCAGATGACTGTATATGTGAAGATCTATATCAAAACTCAAAATTCGATTCCATTGGTCAGTATGTCTATCCTTGTGCCAATACCATGCAGTTTTGACCACTGTAGCTTTGTAGTATGTTTTAAAGTCAGGTAGGTAGTGTGATACCTCCAATTTCATTTTCCTTTTTCAATATGTACTTGACAATTCAGGGCCTCTTACCCTTCCAAATAAATTTTGTAGTTAGTTTTTCCAATTCATTAAAAATTGCTGTGTTGATTTTTATTGGGATTGCATTAAATCTATAAATTAGTTTGGGTAGGATAGACATCGTAATGATGTTTAGTCTTCCTATCCATGAACAGGGAATAGTCTTCCATTTTTTTAAGTCTTCTTTGATTTCCTTTAACAGTGTTGTATAGTTTTCTGTATATAAGTCCTTTACATTTTTAGTTAAATTTATCCTAGTTATTTGATTCTTTTAGTTACTATCATAAATGGTATTTTTTAAATTGATTTCTTCCTCAGATTGATCATTACTGGTGTGCAGGAATGCTACTGATTTTTGAGCATTGATCTTATAGTCTGCAACTTTACTGAACTCATTTATACATTCTAGAAGCTTTGTTGTAGATTTCTCAGGGATTTCTATGTATAGGATCATGTCATCTGTAAATAGTGAAATTTTACTTCTTTCTTTCCAATTTGGATGCCTTTTATATCTTTTTCTTGCCTTAGTGCTCGAACAAGTACTTCTAAGACAATGTTAAATAGTAGCAGTGATATGGGCATCCTTGTCTTGTTCCCAATTTTAGAGGGAAAGCTTTTAGGATTTCAGCATTGAAGATGATGCTAGCTGTGGGTTTTTCATATATATACCCTTTATCATGTTCACAAAGTTTCCTTCTATTCCTATCTTTTGCAGTGTTTTTAATCAGGAAACAGTGCTGTATTTTGTTGAATGCTTTTTCTTCGTTTATAGAGATGATCATGTGATTTTTTTTCTTTCAATCTGTTTATGTGGTGTATTACATTGATTGATTTTCTTATGTTGAACCATCCTTGCATACCCAGGATGAAACCCACTTGGTCATGGTGTATAATTCATTTGATATGTTGTTGAATGCGATCAGCAAGTATTTTGTTGAGGATTTTAGCATCTAGGTTCATTAGATGCTAATTAGGTCTGTAATTTTCCTTTCTTGTGGTGTCTTTGTTCGGCTTTGGTATTAGGGTAATGTTGACATTATAGAATGAGTTAGGCAATGTTCCTTCTACTTCTATTTTTTGGAAGAGCTTCATCAGGATTGGTGTTAATTTTTTCTGGAATGTTTGGTAGAATTCACCTGTGAAGCCAGATCTGGTCCTGGGCTCTGCTTAGTTGGGAGGTTTTTGATGACTGAGTATCTCTTTACTTGTAATTGAACTGTTGAGTTCATCAGTTTCTTCTTTTGTCAATGTAGACTGCTTGTGAGTTTCTAGGAATTTGTCCATTTCCTCTAAATTGTCATTCTTGTTGGCATATAATTTTTCAAAATATCCTCTTATGATACTCTTTATTTCTGTGGGGTCAGTGGTGATATCCCCTTCCTCATTTCTTATTTTGTGTATTTGCACTTGCTCTCTTTTTTTCTTTGTTAATCTCGCTAAGGGTTTGTCAACTTTATTGATCTTGAAGAACCAGCTTTTGGGTTTGTTTATTTTTTCTAGTGCTTTCTTATTTTCTATTTTGTTTAGTTCTGCTCTAATCTTTGTTATTTCCTTCTTTCTGCTTCCTTTGGGGTTAGTTTGTTGTTGTTTTTCCAATTCCTCCAAGTGTGCAGTTAGATCTTTGATTTTAACTTTTTCTTCTTTTTTGATATATGCATTTATGGCTATGAATTTCCCTATCAGTACAGCTTTTGCTGCATCCCATAGGTTTTGATATGTTGTGTTGTCATTTTTATTTGTTTCAAGGTAGTTACTGATTTCTTTTGAGATTTCCTTCTTGACCCACTGTTTGTCTAAGAATGTGTTGTTTAACTTCCATATCTTTTTGCCTAATCTGGTTCTCTGGCCCTTACTGATTTCCAATTTCATTCCATTGTAGTCAGAGAAATTACTTTGTATAATCTCAATCTTTCTGAATTCATTGAGATTTTTTTCTGTGGCCTAGCATGTGGTCTATCTTGGAGTATGTTCCATGTGCACTCGAGAAGAATGTATATCCCACTGTATTTGGGTGCAGCATTCTGTATATATCTATTAGGTCCAGATCCTCTAATGTATTACGCAGAGTCTTTGTTTCTCTATTGTTTCTCTGTTGAGATGTTCTGTCTAATAGTGATAATGGTGTATTAAAGTCCCCCACTATAATTGTAGAGGCATCTATTTCTCCACTTAGTTTTTCCAGTGTTTGCCTTATGTATTTTGAGGTACCCTGATTAGATGCATAAATGTTTATGATTGTTCTTTCTTCTTGAAAGATTACCCCTTTTACTAATATATAGTGTCCATCTTTGTCTCTTACAATAGTTGTGCATTTAAAGTCTATTTTGTCCGATATTAGTATAGCTACTCCTGCCTTTTTTGGTTATTGTTTGCATGTAAAATTGTTTTCCAGCCAAATACTGACTTCTTAAGAGTATCAAGTGCTCCAATCCATGAACACAAGATGTCTTTCCATTTATTTAAGTCTTCTTTGATTTCTTCCAGAAGTGTATTGTAGTTTTTGATGTACAAGTCTTTCACCTCCTTGGTTAAATTTATTCCTAGATATATTTTCCTTTTAGGTGCTATTGTGAATGGAATTGTTTTCTTAATTTCCTGTTCATTCCTAGTGTAAAGAAATGCAACTGATCTGCATATTTATCTTGTATCCTGAAACATGCCTGAATTTGTTTTTTAATTCTAAAAGCTTTCTTATGGAGTCTTTGGGATTTTCTATATATAGGATCATGGTATCTGCTAATCGGGATAGTTTTACTTCTTCCTTGCCAGTTTGGAAGTTTTATTTCTTTTTTCTGCCTGGCTAGAACAGTACAAAGTTGAATAACAGCAGGCACAGAGAGTACCTTTGTCTTGTTCCTGATCTTAGGCAGAAAACTTTTCAGTCTTTCACCACTGAGTATGTTAGCTGTGGATTTTTCATGTATGCCATTTATCATGTTGTGGAAATTATCATCTATTCTTATTTTTCTGAGTGTTTTTATCATGAAGCGTTGTTGAGTTTTGTCAAATGCCTTTTATGCATCAATTAAAATGATCATATGTGTGTTTTTTTCCTTCATTCTGTTAATGTGGTATATTACATTGATTGATTTTCATATGTTGAACCATCATTGCATTCCTGGAATAAATCCCACTAGATCATGGTGTAAACTTCTTTTACTATACTTTTGGATTCAATTTGCCAGTATTTTATTGAAGGATTTTTTGCATCTATATTCAAAAGGGATATTGGTGTATAATTTGCTTTTATTGTGCTTTCTTTATCTGGCTTTGGTATTAGGGTGATGCTGGCCATAGATGATTTAGGAAGTGTTCCCTTCTCTTCAATTTTTTGGAAGAATTTGAGCAGTATTGGTGTTAATTCTTCTTGGAATGTTTGGTAAAATTCACCAGTAAAGCCAACTGGTCCTGGAATTTTCTTTGTTGGGAGGTTTTTGATTAGTGATTCAGTCTCCATACTTGTTATAGATCTTTTGAGATTTTCTGTTCCTTCTTGCATCCAATTAAGTAATTTATATATTTCTAGGAGTTCGTTGGCATATAATTATTCATAGTACTCTCTTATAATCCTTTTTTTTTTTCTTTGAGGTTGGTAGTAATGTCCCCACTTTTTTTTTTTTCAATCAATTTATTGAAACGTATTTCAAACCGTACAATCCATCTAAAGTGTACAATACTTTAGATGTGGCTTTTGGTATAATCAGAGTTGTGCATTTATCACTGCAGTCAATATTAGAGCAGTTTCATTACTCCAAAAAGAAAAGCTCCCTACCCCTTAGCAGTCACCTCTCAATCCCTCTATCCTTCCCTGCCATACATAACTGCCTGGACTAATTGTTGAGGACTCCACATGAGAGGGGAGAGAGAGCCTGGGGCTGACCCTGCTTTTGACTCACAGGTTTGCTCTGCCCTGTCCCGAGAGCCCTTCCAGGCTGGGAGGGGCTGCACCATTGTTTGTCTTGGAGCCTGCAAGGGGTGAAAAATATACAAATCTCCCAATCTCCACCTCTACTAACAGGGACTGATTGTTGAGGATTCAGAGGGGAGTGGAAATATTTCCTAGCTGGGAAAAGGGAAGGGGCTGCCAGAGAAGACTGGAGAACTGTCTCAGAAAGTTTGAATTACAAGGCTTTTAGCCCCCAGACAGGAAGCTCTATCACATTGATCTGGTCTGTGTCACAACAAATACACTCTGACCAGGCATTGAATTGAGAGCTGCCAACAAGCGCCATCACCTGGCAGACCAAGGAAGTGCACATGAGAAAATAAAAAATAAATAGGAGAGGCTTTTCCTGGCCTCTATAGCCTCCCTGCCCAAGGCCCTAGGAAACGACTCTACAACCAATTACTGGGTCCAGTGCCCAGTTTTGAGCAACCAGCAGGACAATCCTAAAAATCAAGGTTGAGCCAAAAATCAAAGAGCTGTGGTAACTCACGCCCTCCTGCCACTAAATCCCTATAAAAGAGAAAGAGATAGAGCATCTAAGTAAAGTACATCCTAACCAGATGCATAAATCCCAGCAAAAAATTATGAGCCATACTAAGAAAATAGAAGACATGGCCCAAGAAAAGGAATACATCAAACTTCCAGAAGAGATGCAGAATTTGAGAGAACTAATCAGTGAGATGAGCACAAATTTCCAAAATCAAATTAATGAGATGAAAGACAATATAGTTAAAGAGATAAATGACATCAAGAAGATATTGAGCGAACGCAAAGAAAAATTTGAAATCCTGAACAGAAAAGTAATGGAGTTCATGGGAATGAAAGACGCAATAGGTGAAGTCAAAAACACATTAGAGGCATACAACAGCAGACTTGAAATGATAGAAGAAAGAATAAGTGATACCGAAGACAGAGCAACTAAAATTGAAGATAGAAAAGAACAGAGAGAGAAAAATATGGAAAAAATTGAGCAGGGACTCAGAGAGTTGAATGACAACACAAAACACAACAACATACGTGTCATGGGAGTTCCAGAAGGGGAAGAGAAAGGAAAAGGGGCAGAAAGAGTATTTGAGGAAATAATAGCTGAAAATTTCCCAACTCTCATGAAAGAAATGAACTCCAAGAAGCACACCATACCCCAATGAGAATAAATCCAAATAGACCTATACCAAGACACATACTATTCAGAATATCAAATGTAAAAGATAAAGAGAAAATTCTCAGAGCAGCAAGAGGGAAGCAAACAATCACATACAAAGGATGTCCAGTAAGACTTAGTGCAGATTTCTCTTCAGAAACCATGGAGGCGAGAAGACAGTGGTATGATACAATTAGGAAACTGAAAGAGAAAAACTGCCAGCCGAGAATTCTTTATCCAGCAAAACTGTCCTTCAAATATGAAGGTGAGTATAAAGTATTCACAAACAAACAGAAACTAAGAGAGTTTGCAA